>JAVGVS010000672.1:0-149392 GCA_032718565.1 Distichodus sexfasciatus | reverse complement strand
ATTGTCTTTATTTACTCGACAGACTATATATTCAATTAAATCACTTAATCTTTAACTAGGTCTAGATGTGGTGATGGAGTCCGAGTCAGATGAGGTGGTGATGAACGAATGGCTGACGCTCATATGTGGAACCTGTATCCCTTCCATTAATGTTCCAGTTTACGTCTGGCATAAAAATGGCCTTTTGTATAGAATGATACATGGGGACAACCTGTTGGAACTCATGCAGGTCAAGGTGAAAGATGGAGGCAACTACTCATGCTCTGTAAAAGACCATGCAGATTCCGAGCCATCTCCAGCTGTGAGCGTCAGTGTCCAATGTATATCTTCTGCTTTATTCACTACTTTATTTCAAGGACTGTTGCGATCTCTATTAATTTGTAATGCATTTCAACTTCTACACCACATAGATCCTCCAAGAAATGTTTCCGTGTTCATCAGTCCCTCTGGTGAAATAGTGAAGGGCAGTTCAGTGACTCTGACCTGCAGCAGTGATGCAAATCCACCTGTGCAGAGCTACACCTGGTTTAAAGGAAAGACACCAGTATCAAGAGATGAAGTCTTCGTGATATCTAATGTTATCCTTGAAGATACTGGAACGTACAAGTGCAAGTGCATTAATAAACATGGATTCCAATATTCCAGTGGAGTGTTCCTGAATATTCTGTGTAAGTGGCAATAGTGCTGGAGAAAGCCATTAATGCGGAAAAATAACAACAATATTATAGACAGTATTTCTCCACCGTGTTATCCTTCTAAAGACAGTGTTGTGGTGACCTTGAAAGATACAGATGCTCACTGGCTTATTTTGTGTCCATAGATCCACCAAAGAACATCTCGGTATCCACTCCCTCTGGTGAAACAGAGTTTGGCGATGGTGATGTATACTCCTAAATATGCCGTTAAGAAACACTGTTTTACGCTACCATATAAGTAGAAAACAGGCTGTAAATACGTATAGTTATCTCTGTGTATTGCTGTGAATAGGAACGTCATGTAAATGCTGTATGTATTCATGTAAATGGTGCACGTTAAATCAACACTGTTAGTTAAAACCAATGCACAAAATACACTCCTGTACACTTAAATTCCAGTTTTAGTTACCGAGTTAATTAACAACAAACGGGATCGAGCTCCAACAACTCAAGAGCTCAGTTTAGCCGACAGCAGTTAAAACCTGCACTCGAGTCAGCTATTGTCTGTACAAACACATTATTAAGTTGGTGTTTTAGCCATGTTTTATCTTCACAACCGAACTGCCATTTTGTGCTACACGCTTCAGTGCATTTGACGTATGAAGCAGCGACGCAATCATTATTTACTGATTTGTAAGAATTTAATTGACAACGTTGTTGTTTCCTTGTCAAACGTCGTGAAGCAGCAATTTAATCAGTGTCAAGTGCACATTAACACAACATCCCATGTTCTTTTTTTGTTTTTCTTCATTTTTTCAGGTGGAAGTTCACTTGTGAAATATGTACTTGTGTCAATTGGGCTTTGTGGCTTCGCAGTTCTGCTCTTCGCAGTTATAATTGTGAGGTGAGCTCATTTTAACAGAACATTAAACTTAGTATTTTCCTAAACAATTTCTTTTTAATCCACTACATATTTTTAAATGATAATGTAATACATATTTGCTGTGCATATACATTAATAATTATGCTGTCTGACAGCAACAGAAAGAGGCGCGACACGCACGTACGTAAGAACGACATTAAGGTGAGCTCTTGCAATAACACATCCCGGCCTCTAGATGGCACTGCAGGGTGTGATGTTCTGTATTTTGGGAAGTTATAGCAAAACATTTGAACATGCAGTTCAAAGTGATTTTTTTGTTGAGGAAACTTAACATCTCCACCTATCTGGTCTGTAGAACGTGGACCCTAATGCAACAGACGACACATATATGGCCCTGGTTCTCAAAACCAAGTCCTCTAATGATATTTACCACACACTCACAGTAAGTGCATCTTAATTTTATCAGTTTTATTAATTTTTATTTTTTTAAAATGTAGATGTATTTATTAATCTCTTGTTCTTTCATGACAGTCTGTTCATCTGGGCACTCGTGAAAACAACTATAGTGTGTCTCTGTCCACAGATTATGAGAATGTAGAAGTGAATTCCAGTCAAAAAATTCAATAATGGTGATTCTTAATAAATACAGAAACATGAAAATGGTTATGAGGACTAGCTGTAATTCAAACATTACTGCATTTGCAAAATTTTATAGAAATACACTTTTTTGTTGTACTGTATGTTTTCTTTAATACTTAAAGAAACAATGAGTCGACAGAAATGTAGTCTATTAGAAAGAATAAATATTTTGTTTGTCTGATTGATTCAAATAAATGACACAATTTCTATAGATGTAAATGGTATTTTGGGACATTTGGATGTCCATCATGCATCACATTCCATTTTATTCTAGACACACAAAAGGTTTTTTTTCAGAATGTCTTTAGAATAATATTTACACAATATGTTCACATCAGTAGCTATGTAAAATACATGAATAATTAATGCTGCAAAAAATGATCAATTATGCATGAGATGAAAAAGATAGTAAGAGGTTAGTAATGAACGTGTTCAGTGTCAAACTTCTGTGCAAGGTTTGGTTGGTTTAAATGATGTCGATTCCAATGTTGATACCTCACCGTCTGAAGAAAAAAAATCACAACACATTGAAGTAAAAAATTAACTTTAGTTATTTCCAATATTCAGAAATTATTATTTGTTAATACTTAATAGCAATTTATTAATCATGTCAATTTGTTCATATGATTGAACAAATGCAACTATGTCTTTGTTAAACTTACTGCTGGATTCTCGTATACATGGGGCATGGACGGAGGACCAAGAGATTTAGACATCCGGACTTTTATGTCATCTGCTGCACTGGGATGAACAAACTGTAAAAAACATGTAGAAGGTGCAGAGAAATGAAGATGACGTTTCCCCCCCATTTAATCTACAAAGTGTGGCTTTTTTTAAAAAAAAACAAAAAACCCAGAAACTCACTTTAAGTGTTTGGTACACGTCATCAGAAGCCCTGGGTGTGAGGGTTAGAGCTGTGTAAGTGTTGTCCTTATCTTTTGGATCCACATTCTGCTCAGACAAAGCTTAGCAGTCACAGCCATTTTACAGCTTATGCAGTCAAATAAATGTTGTAAAAAACTGCAGTCTTGTGGAACCGTAATTACAAGTGATGTCTGAAGGTAGTGATGTGCAGATGAAGCTTCATGAACCGTTTCAAGCATTCATGAGCCCCATTAGATGGCACACTTGATTTTAGTGTCTTTTGCTTAAAGTCAGGCGAGCCCTCTAGTGGTGCGAAAACTCACAGCAAACGTTCATGAAGCTTCATCAACTCATCACTTGAGCCATGTTCTTCAAGTTAAGAGCTCTAGCTGTCCTGTGTTCAGAATGATTCAAAAAATCACTCAATCATTAAACAAAAATGATGTCTTATGAAAATGATGTCACAAATATTATTTGTGTTTAATCTAAAAAAGTGTAAGACATTTTGATTATTGATCAAGTTCCCGAAATGTCAGTCTATAGTGTTCCACATCAAATGTCACCTAGTGGACAAAAAGCTGATGTTGGCACATGTTGTAGTGACATCGTTCCTCAGCTGGGATAGTTTAAAGGATACTTAGCTGTCAGATTATTTCAGAAATTGTGTAAGAGCTCACCTGAGAATCACGTTTGTGTGTCTTCTTGTTTTGGGACTTTCTCCTGCTATCACAAAATAAGTTGTTTATTATTGAACAGCATTAAATTAATAAATGTTACTAAATAAAAGTACTACTGCAAACACACACTTTTCACCTCATGCAGAAGAACATAGTGAGAATAACTCCAGCTCCACATAGAGAAACTCCAACAGTTATATACAGCATCATGTGGTGACTTACTGAAAACAGAAACACAAAGAAAAGACATGCGGGTGGCTGTCAATTGCAGACAATAAAAGATTTAAAAATATGAACTTGCACCAACCTTTTAATGTGACTGTTACTGCAGCCGAGTCCTGACTGCCATGTACATTCTGAGCCACACAGTAGTATGATCCTCTGGTACTGGAGCTGAAATTGAAGTTGTAACTCTGTCCAGATCCTACAGGTGAGGTTTCACCTTCTTTAAACCAGGTGTAGTTTACCACAGGTGGATTTGCATCACTGCTGCAGGTCAGAGTCACTGAACTGCCCTCCACGGTTTCACCAGATTGACTGATGGACACTGAGATGTTCCTTGGAGGATCTAAAAATCATTTTCAAAGCATAAATACTAAACATACTAAGAGCTAAAATACCAACACAGTATTAAGACAGTATGAATTTACTGTTCTGATGGATATATTTTCAAATTACAAGCTACTTTGATTTAAAGTAACTAAGCTACAGCCAAGCAACTGTTTTGATATAGTAGTTAACAACTCTACAAGCTATGGAGAAAATTGTCAGCTACATTGAACCCATTTCACAGGTGCAAATTCTTGCTTTTTTTTTTTGGCAAGGTGGACTCCATCTCGCAGCTGCCAGGAGCGCGCCGTGATGCAGTGGTCATGTAATAGTATCATTAGTTGGCTACAGCTTTTTAAAAGTAGCTCTACTATTGATAAGCTATTGAGTGAGGATTAATTAAGTTATATTACACAGTAAGATGGATAATCCAAAGGAAATGCCGTATACTCATGCTGGATATTATAATTTTGAATAAATTAAACACTGTTTCGTTGAGAAAACCTCCCAGGTGTCAGTTAAAATCTTTTTAGAACATTCTAAAAGAAACTGATATAATGGAGGAGAATGAAACATACATAAAACAGCTAACAGCATGTACTCTGAATAACCAGATCCATGGTTATTTACTGCTCCACATCGATATTTCCCTTTATCTGCAGAGCTGATGTTGGTGATGCTATAACTATGTCCAGATCCTACAGGTGAAGTTGCACCTTCTTTAAACCAGGTGTAACTATGCACAGGTGGATTAGCATCACTGCTGCAGATCAGAGTCACTGAACTGCCCTCCACTATTTTACCACAGGGACTGATGGACACCGAGACAGTCTTTGGAAGATCTAGAAGAAAGTGTAGAATTACAATCAATCCCGAGCAAAGTTTGGAGTTATTTTAAGTTTATTTTTAAGTTGACTCTCCCTCCACCAATATCCTACAAGGAAGGAAAACTTACATAAAACATCTAATGACTTGTACTCTGAGTGTCCAGACCCATGTCTGTTTAGTGCCTCACATCGATAATTCCCTTTATGTGCAGAGCTGATGCTGCTGATGCTGTAACTTTGTCCAGATCCGACAGATGTAGATCCACCTTCTCTAAACCAAGTGTAGCTCTCTACTGGTGGGTTTGCATCACTGCTGCAGGTCAGGATCACTGAACTACCCTCCATTACTTTACCAGAGGGACTGATGGACACTGAAACAGTCTTTGGAGAATCTGGGGCAAAATAAAACTATTGTAATAATTGTAGATCACAGAATTTAGCCAAAACATCATTTCAAACTGGGCAAGATGTTCACATTTTCAGATTGTTGACTCACATGTGACAGTGAGAGTTTGAGCAGGAGAGGGGAGATGTTCATATCCTCTTACAGCACAGCTATAACTGCCGGCATCCTCACTGCTGACTGACTGCAGAAGGAGTCGGTTGTTCTCAGTGCGCTTTGTGCTTAAAGGACGTCCATTTTTATACCAGATGATTGCTGAATAGGTCAGACTGCAAGAGGTTTGACAGGTGACAGCTACATCATCCTTCTCTAACACTCGCTCAGGAATATAAACCCGCAGTTCTGCAACACGAAAGGAGAAATCGTTTGTAACTAAGATCATATTCTGTAATATCCTGCAGTTAATAGCAGGAATGAAGAGAAAAAGAACTCAAATGTGCTGTTCCTCGTAGAGCAATATTTTGGCAAATTACTTATTATCGATGAATATGAGCAGTTACAAAATGTGCATGAGAAAAACCAACGTTGTGAACGCAGAAATAGAAAAAAGACAGCTTTCACCAATCACTTCAGTGTAATCTTTTCTATGAACAAACTTATGATAGGCAGGTAACAAGACTAGAAAATGTCTAAGCAGTCTTTGATATAACCTTTAAACTTTGTATACGCTGTGTAAGTAGTGTTATTGTTTAAAGTTTACCTGTAACTTTGAGTCTAACTCCAGGCTGCCCAAGCCACTTCTTTATTCCTTTGGTGAACATAAAGTAATATTCCTTGTGTTCATCCTCTCTCCTCACATTGTTTAGTCTCAGTGTACAGTATTGGAATTTGTCTCCAAGATACTGGACTCTGCCTCTGTACTGTGACTCATATGACAGATTCGGTGCCTCCATGTTTTGAACTGGAACTGTGGTCCAAAAAGCTTTACTTGCGACCAGCCCACCGGGGGGTTTAAAAGTGCAGTGCAGGTCAACTGAAGATCCCTTCAGAACACACATATAACGATTTTGATACTTCACATGCATGTCCATGCTGAAAGCACCTGAAAATACGTGAGAAGCAGAGGTGGGCAAAGTAGCTAACATTATTACTTAAGTGAAAGTACAGACCCCACTAATCAAATGTTACTGCAATACAAGTGAAAGTTGTACAGTCAGATTTTTACTTAAGTTAAAGTACTGAAGTACTTGTTTTAAAAAATATTTTAGTATTAAAAGTACATCTTTCACCACATTGTTGCATTATTGCCACAACACTTATAACACCTAATGCCTCTGACTAGCTTGTAGAATCTGTAGAATAAGGAATTGGTGGAATGTTAGAGAATGAAACACAACCTCAGCTTAATCAGGGGAACAGTGGAGTAGCTGTAAATGCAGCTCAGAACATCAAATCAACATTCCAACCTGCTTAAAACCCAGCTCTACACCTCTAGCTTCATGACTTTCAACAGCAACAATGTTTTAATCAAGACAGAAAACTGTCTGAACTTGGTTTTATAGTTGCAGTTTACAGGCGTTACGTAACCCTGCTGATTACTGATAGACTGTCACCTGCCAAACAACTAATCACATTTTAGAAAAGGGGGAATAACATCCACTTTAACGAAAACCTTGATAGAAATGCAGTGAAGTAAAAAGTATCGTATTTGTCTTTCAAATGTAGTGAAATGAAAGTTTCCAAGAAAAATACCACTCAAGTAAAGTACAGATACTCAAAATCTCTACTTAAGCACAGTACTCAAGTAAATGTACTTAGTTACTGTCCACCTCTGGTGAGAAGTAATCTAATAAATATATAAGTTGCATGTAGTTATTCAAAAAGGTCGGTAAAAATAAAATAGTTGCTTACCCAAGATGGCCAGATAAAATATCAAGGATGGACACAACATGATGTGTTCACGTTCTTGAATTAGCAGTATGAACGTGTATTATAAAATCATTTTTAAATGTAAAGGAACATTGATGAGAATATCCCAGTTGACGTTTGTAGCAAATAGGCAGGCAGTCTGTGGTTGCCGAGTGTCATTTAGCTCTACCTTTATTTCCGTTTGTTTGAGCTAGCCAAAAACCACAGGCTGCAGGCTGCAAGAAAAGAATATGGCCATCTGTACCAAAGGTCAATTATAGCAAGCTGTTGAAACTATTTATTTGCACTGTTTTTAGTATTTTATGGTTCTTTTCATAAATACATAAAGGTATTCTAAACACATTGGAACAATGGGCCAGTTTATAGTTTGCCCCATGAACGGAAGGTCACCAGTTGATCCCCATACCGGTAACGGTACTACTGTGGGACTCATGAGCAACGTACCATCCCCAAGCACTACTCCTCGGGTGATGCCCATGACATCTGCCTACTGCTCCATCACAGATGGGTGAAATGCAGGGTTCACATTTCATTTTGGTGCACTGTGTGGTGTGGTGTGCTGTGTTCACAATGACAATCACTCACTTAAACAATCTCACCAACGTGTTTTCCAATAAACTGCTTAAAGTTAATTAGATGATTATAATTTTCACTTATTTGTCACTTGCTCTTTTAATTGCACCAAGCAGCAATAGCACTAAGTTCTCATTATACACATGGCTAAAGAGGAAGCCTGTGGTCGAAACTGGCTGCCTGCAAACCTCTTTGTTTCTCAGTAGTCAACCATCTGATCGCCATCTGAACTTAAATATAATTAAAGCGGATTTTAATTAGTTTTTTATTGACTGTGGGAAAGAGACTGGTAATCCAGGATCAATTGTTTGTATTAAACGTTCCCTCCAGGATTTTGTAGGCATTTTCTGAGAATGTTGCGGCCTAAAATGACTGATTTTGCTGCAGCTTTTCAAAAAAAATTGCGATGAAAGTTGAGGTGTTTTTAGGCGTTTTGTTGCAATAAAGTTGCAGGTGCAAGTCAAAGTTTCAGAAATGTAAGAAGGGAGTGAGTTGATCTCATCACATAGTGGGGGTGATGGGTCACGACTTGCTGTCCCATGAGGCCCTTAGAGGGCCGGGGAGCTTGGAGGGCATGGGATCTCGGGGGGCTGGGGAGCTTAGGTTAGTGGTGCAGGCTGGCTGCGGTTCGGCACGGGGCAGTTGGAGCCGGGGGGACCGTGGTGGGCCGCCGGCAGGTGCGGGTGGGGCTGCTAGTGGCCTTTTGGTGGCGGGTACCGGCCCTGGAATGGTGACTGGGCCTCGCTGGTGTGGGCTGGAATGCGGGGTCCGCGCCCTGGTGCCTGGTGGCAGCTTGCTTCCTGGGCGGGCAGCTCGCCTGGGGTGCGCGTTCCACCGGGCGTGCCCTTCCTGGGGGGCGGGCCGGCTTTCGGGGAGTTCCTTGGGGCTCCTTGGGGAGTGCCGGTGGATGTGGGCAGGGATGGTTGTGGGTGCGTGTGTGCTGGGTGTGTGTGTTTGTGTGTGGGTCTGTGCACTTGGCACATCGACGGGGCTGCTTGCAGTCGCCCCCCCAACCACCAACATCACAACCTACACACACTCACACCCCAACTTCTTTTTTATTTACTGATTTTTATTTTATTTTAACTGCACTTCAGTCATTGCACTCATAACACATCATATCTCAACAAGATACTGGTAGGGCCTTGGAGGGCCCAAAATATTTTAATTGCACTTTAGTTTCATACACAATTTCATACCCAACACTTGAGGTGGAGTGGGCCTTTATTTAAAAAGGAAAAAGAAAAGAAAGGAAGGCCTGGGGGCGGGGGCGGGGGCGGGGTTGGCTGCATCCCTGGGGTGCTGCTGATCTCTGACAGGGTGGCCGCACAGGGTGGCCGCTCAAACAAAGTGGTTTCCAGGCAGCCAGTTTCGACCACAGGCTTCCTCTTTAGCCATGTGTAGAATGAGAACTTAGTGCTATTGCTGCTTGGTGCAGTTAAAAGAGCAAGTGACAAATAAGTGAAAATTATAATCATCTAATTAACTTTAAGCAGTTTATTGGAAAACATGTTGGTGAGATTGTTTAAGTGAGTGATTGTCATTGTGAACACAGCACACTACACCACACAGTACACCAACATGAAATGTGAACCCTGCATTTCACCCATCTGTGATGGAGCAGTAGGCAGATGACATGGGCCCCACCCGGGGAGTAGTGCTTGGGGATGGTACGTTGCTCATGAGTCCCACAGTGGTAGCTTTACCGGTATGGGGATGAACTGGTGACCTTCCGTTCAAGGGGCAAAATATAAACTGGCCCATTGTTCCAAATAAATAAATCCTGCTCCCTGCCAGGGATGGTGGGTGCTGGCTGACGGGCCTGGGGGCGGGGTTGGCTGCATCCCTGGGGTGCTGCTGATCTCTGACAGAGTGGCCGCTCGCTTACGGCCTGGGGGGGTGGGTAACGTTGGCCTTCCTGGGGCGTGCGGCCTGGGTCCCCTGGCCACTGATGGGAGAGCTGGGTCCCAATGAACTCCGTGGCTCTCTAGGTCTTCCTTGGACGGTGGTCCGGCATTGATTGTTGTGGCCTTCCACCCTCATTATAAATCACTTCGTGAGAGACACACACACACAGTCAGACACACATGCGTGCGCACATACATATATTCATATGCGCGTGCGGGTCGACATACGGGTACCCATACACACACATCAACACACGTACTTATATGCATGTATACACACACTGATAAAGACAAACATGCATACCTCTGCATACCTAGGCACACATGCATAAACAACGTAGGATTTCAGGCAGACTTCTGTCGTGTTACCACAGTGTTGCCAGTGGTTTGTGTGTTTTTTGTGTGTGTTTGGATTTTGTTTTTCAGATGCGGGAGTTGGTGCGATGCTATTCTACGCTACAGATGCAGCAGCTGCCCCATGAAATTTTCACTTCCTTTCCTATCCTTTCTTTATCTTTTTCAGCACTGTGTCTCTCTTCTCTTTCTCTCTCTATTCTTTGTCTTTCTCCCTTCCCTCTCCCCACGTCACATTTAAGTTAATTACTGCAACAAACTAAATGAATGATATAAAAATAAAACAAATAAATGAATGAAGTGGTCCTCCGAAGAGGGGGGGTGGTGGCGGGCAAAAAAATAAATAAAATAAAATAATTAAAAAAAGAAGGAAGTGAGTTTACTGATGTATGACTGACCGTTTCCAGGAGGAGTCTGACTTAAAGTTGAAGAACTAAGGTACCCACGAGCAAGGTACCGTCTCCAAGCACTGCGCCCCAGGCGGTTGTTAGCCGCCCACTGCTCCCTCACCCACAGGTTAAATGCAGAGGTCACATTTGGTTGTGCTGTGCTGTGCTGTGGTGTGTTCACAATGACAAATAATCACTCACGTTCATTGGGGTAACATTTCAATCAACAGTACCAAACAAGACACATCATTAGCTACTCTTTCTTTATTCATTTCTTTGTTTTATTACAGCACAGATATTAGAACGTTGAGAGGATTATCAAAAATAGTTTCTTAACACATTACCACCACCTCCAATACACAGTCACTGTTAATATGTTTAAAGCCTCACTGCTATAGTGTCGTACTCAGCACACATAGACTGAGGATCCAGGGCTGTGTATGGGTCATCAGAGTGACCAGGATGAAGAGTCTGTGTGAGGAAAAAAGCAGCATGAAACAAAGAAAAAGAAAGAGACTGAAGAAGTCAAATTGTTTATTGTTATGTGCATGTAGTAATTTGATTTCTGAACAGACACTCACTGCTATTGTTTGGTATATATCATTAGGTGACCTGGTGGTGAGGCTCAGAGGCGTGTAGGTGTCATCCTTAGCATTTGGGGTCACATTCTAGAGTTTAGAGGGCACATGTCAACAGAAATGATTTTTTAGTCTCCGTAAGATAGTAAATCACTAAATCACATGAGGTTGCACTGTACAGAGCAGTTTCTCAAACTCCATATGATCTTTTATTTGCAGGGATCTGAAATAAATTAAAGCTAATAAAATGCTAACAATCTGAAGAAAATAAATAACGGGAGGCCCTAATATGCTGCAGGGAGTTTCAGGGGAATTTACGTTACTTCGAAGGCAGTTGGTAGGGTTGGGGTTTTTCTTCAACAAATGGTTAAATCCTTTATGATATTCACATTTATTTATTGTGAAAAGGAATATAGTAGTGTGAGCAAGAAAGCTTATCTAAAGGTTTTTTGGGGTGCCAAGTCTACACTGCCATCTAGAGGGTAATAGGATCATAATAGTAATTTACAAAGGTCTTTTCTTCAGACACAACATAATCTTAAGTTTGGGAACACACCTGATATGCATGTTCATCTGTCCTCTTCTTCTTCTTCCTCCTTCTCCTAACACAAAGAAATAAGTATTTAATCAGATAGTAAGTAGCACACTCCTTTCACAAAATATCTCATGAGTCACTCACACTCAAATGAAGATTTTTAGGCCTTACCAGAAAACTATAGAGGAGATAATGACGAGTAGACACAGAGCCGCTCCTATAGTGACACACACTATAATTATGTTAGATTGCCTTTCTAAAAAAAAGAGAGATAGAAAATATTAACTTACAGACAGAATGATCATTACTCTGGAATAAATATACCGTTCATGCAAACCACACAATCAGAAATCTGTTTTAACCTTACCAACCACATTCAGAACCACACCAGCAGAGTACTGAACGCCTTCTGCATTACTGGTCTTGCACCTGTACTCTCCACTGTCCTGAATGCTGACCTCAGGGATGCTGTATGTTTCTCCCTTTCCTACAGACGTTCGGTTCTTAAACCAGGCATAGACCTCCACGGGTGGATTTGCATCGCTGCTGCAGGTCAGAGTCACTGCACTGCCTTCCTCTATTTCACCAGAGGGACTGATGGACACTGAGACGTGCTTTGGAGAATCTGAAAATTGGATTATTTTATTGTTATTAGTGTTGTTGTTGTTGTTGTTGATGATGTTAGTAGTAATAGTAGTAGCACTTGAAGTAAAGTGAGTGATTATTTGTCATTGTGATAATTACAGGACAGCACAGTGGGCAGCTTTTTGACAGTGAGGAGAAGAGCAATGGTACCAGTCTGGGACTCGAACTGATGACCCTCTGATAACGAGGCCAGCTCCCTAACACTTACTCTACTAACTGCCTAATAGTAAGGCCTTTTGTAACTAGTTAATCTAGTCCTATATGCAAACTGTAACTTTAACCCACAAAAGTAGTTATGCATCGTGTATTTATCACATTTACAGATAATAAAGCTATCAGTGGTCAGGGTCACATTTACAAATCACCTCTACTGGATCTACTCAAAATCATATGTTGTTATTATTGTTAAACATGAATAGAACACTTACATTACATTATGTTACATTACATTTTGACAGTTTAAGTAGTGCACCAGTCATAAATGTGATGTAAATGCTTCTAGTCTTTCAAAATTACTTTTAGAACACGCAGAGACACGCAACTATCATTAGCTTTCAGCGTGGACTCACATGTGACATTGAGAAAGACCGCGGACGAGGCGAGATGTTCATATCCTCTGACAGCACAGCTATAACTGCCCATGTCGTCTGGTTCAGTTGGATTTAGAGACAGACGGCCTCGCTCTCTGATATCCGGATCAATTTGCCGTCCATTTTTATACCAGATGAAGTCTGGACTGTTGGGCAAACCGCAGCTCGTTGTACATTTTAGAAGTGATGGATTTCCCTCCTTCACTTTTACTGGACTTTCCACATGGAGGCCTAATGGAATATGAACATTAATAGATCCACTTATGAAAAGAAATAGAATCTAAATTCTTAGTTAAATTTATAGTGTAAATATGTAAAAAATAAATGTAGATTATTTACCTGTGACTTTGAGCTGCACTCCTGGGAAACCAGTATATCTATGTTTTTCTGTGTCTGTTATGATTCTGATACAGTACATGGCCTCATCTCGTTTGGTCACATGTATTAATTTCAGAGAGAAGTTTTTACTGTCGTTAAAGTATGTGACCCTGTCTGAATAATATGATAGTGTCCTCAGATCAGTTGGCTCCACACCATTTATTGGGTTTATTAACCAAAATATCTTTGATACTTGAAGACCCGATGGAACTGTATAAGTGGCAAATAAGTACACTGATAAACCCTCTAATGTACAGACATCAAGTCGGTTGTATTTCACACTCCATTCCTGGGCAGACACTGCTGAAAGAACAATAAAAAGGTAAATATCTGAAAAATTATCAATTTAGTGACTATAAAGTGAAAGTCAGTTAATTAAACCCGAAAGCCCCCGGTATCGGGGGCGGAACTGTGACGTCGTCTTTAAAGGCTTTAAATAGTGGGTAAAGTAAACAAACATAGGCATGCGGCACATCACCGTCACCGGTAGAATCTCGTCTAACACTTTCCACCAACAAATTCCACCTGAACACAACCCAATTCCAACACCAAACACATAAATAAACCAAGTGCAAAAACCCTGCGCATGACTACGTGGTAGAAATACGGCTGTAGAATCTGTACTACTACGACGAACCACCACGACGTAAATCACATGAAAGATGAGACTCCGCAGGTTACGCAGATGTGCGAATTACCGATCTCTCCTCGAAACTGACCGAAGGAGCAGCCAAAAAACCTCATAACTTCACAAGTTATAAACAAGATGATACGCCTTGCCTTTGATGTTTTGTAATCATAAATCCCATTAAAGTCAATAAAATCCACATGAAACTGTGAACCAACACACCGTCTTACTCTGAAATCCATCCGCGCACCCTTCAGAGTCCGGGCTGTCGCTCAGCGGGGCCGCGAATCAGCTCCTAGTTTTTGCGCTTGTCCCGCACTCCCCGTGTTTGGCACGCTGTAACTGGTGAATTATGTTGCTGATGATTATTCAATAACTGTCTCTCAATACGGTTGGCTCTTCAGAGTAAAATAAGGCGTGAACTGTCCAAATTGACCAATCGGTTCCTGAGATATAGCTCCGCGTATCCGAGCAGTGTGAAAACCGGAGAGAGCGCGTTTACGCCTAGTAAAGCAGAGCGCGCAGCAGACCAGCAGGAGGCCGCTCAAGATGCTCTGTTTTGATTCAGCACTTCATAAAAATAGCCAGATATAATAATAATGGCAATATGAAGCAATTTTTTACTACTCGGGATGTACTGGACATGCCTGCTTATGACAGTGGAGCTACTGTTAGTCATGTGGAATCTTCATAAGACGAAGACGATCTCTTGACCACAGAATGGGATCCAGAGAAAATAGTGATCCAGATTATGAGATTCCATTTTCTGAACGGTTTATAATCTGTTTTATGAACTATTTATTGAATTGCCAGGTCCCACTGCGCCTCACGTCCAAAAAGAACAGTTTTCAGTCGTGGCTTGATGGACAGTAATGTTGTTGTTGTTGCTGCTGCTGTTGATGTTGTTGTTACAAATGTTTATTATTACTTTTTTACAAGATCCATATGATTTTGAGTGAATGTTCCTGTTTTGGCAATTTCATTTTTTATGTTTTCATTTTTTTTCAAAACAATCCCAAAACATCTTAAATAGATGGAATGAATACCTTAAGTGACACATAAGTGAAAAAAAAAAGTTTTATAGCTTGGTTCCTGAGAAGTCTCAAATGGCACATATGGTGCCAAAATGTACCCAAAGGTGCCCAAATGGATAATTTAGAGGGTCCGCCTAGACGTGTCTCTACTAATATCATCTTCTAATATTTCTCTGTTTACTTTTTAGCAATACTGGTGGTGCAATTTATAGTCAAGATGTTGGACTATGGATTGTTTGAGGTTTTGGGCTACCAAAGCTCACTGCAGAGGAATAATCACTCTGAATATCATTTTTTTTTAGGCGAACTTGATTTTTGGGTCATGTTCTGCTGTGTTCCATCTTCCTTTATTCTGAAACAGTAACATGTATGCTGATTCCAACACTTCTACAGTAATCTCACAAGTGTTAACTTTATTGTGATAGCAAAAGCATAAAAATAGACATTGTGGTTGTAGAGATATACACGTTTTATTTTGGGTATCTTTTTTAGAGCAAAAATCTGTAAAACAGGCTCAGGGCTTAAGAGGTTAATACATTTTGTGCTATTCTATTCTATCCCTAATCCAAATTACTGTTAAAATGTTTGAGACAGGTTTGTTTTGAACAGTGAACTAAATCTATTTATAGTTGTTAAATACTGCTGAGCCGATGAAGCTTCATCAATAATTTGCTATAATTCTTGGTCCCACGAGATGCTCTCTTCTGTAAGAAAATGGCTTAAGGTGTTGCATTTTGAAACTTTTTTGTATGAGTGCCATCTGTTTAGTGCTGAGAATACAAAAATTGCTTATTGAAGTATCATCATCCCACCACTAATTAAAATGTATATTCATGAAATTCAGAAAATGTCTCTGGCAATAATTGTTAACTGAACTTGCAATAATACCATTTATTAAACTAATCACCATGGAATCAAAAATTGCATCATTGTTCATTGGCAAGAAAGACTACATGGTCAATATGGTATTTGAAACTGTAAAAGAAACTTGAAAATAATTTAAGATCAGCCAAAATTATCCATTTTAATATGCTTATGTGGTGACTCACCAGGAATTATGACCATAAAGATCAGATAAAAGGTCAGAGCTCTGAACGATGTCATCACCATGACAGCCGGCTTCATCATAGAATTCTAGAAGAAAGCAGATTAAACTTATTTTAACATAGATTGACAATTATATCAATTTATTATTTTTTAAATAAAAAATATCATCACTGTTAATCAATTAACTAACAATTCTGGCATGTATAGTAGCCATTTATCAATCCTAATAATAAATAAATTAAAAGCAAATAATAAATAAATGGGAAATCTTTTACATAAATGTTTTTTCTTAATAAAAAATAACTTTGTAATTAAAATAAATAATCATATAAACATACAGTTTATTTACTAAAGTAATGAAACAACCAAAGACATTTATATTAAACACACACACACACACACACACACACACATTACATATTCTCCCCCATTCCAGCTCCCTCTCTTTTTCTCTCTCTCAACACACACACACACACACACACACACCAACTCACTCCCACACACATCTCTAATACTCAACATTATAAATGAATGTATTCTAAGAGAATCATTTTTTCTTACCTAATGGGAAATAGCAATTGGAACAACGAGCTGTTTTTTAACTCTCTCTCAGTTTCCTCATGAATTTACTTCCTTTTTTGCACCCCTCCCCCTCTTTAAGAAAACTAGCAAATCACACCACAGTTTCCTTCTTGCTCAATTGCTATAAAACAAGATTCAGTTTGTCAGTTAAGCACATAAACTCTATTTTAAAATGTATTTTGACAAGCAAGTGGTAATGGGCAGCAGGGGGCCCCAGAGACGCGATGTGTAGGCCCACCACCGCGTGGACACGCTCTGACACATGTCTGCTTTGGTTAAATAGCCCCACTGCCTTGTGGGTAGGACTATTGATTCAAGACTAGGGAGAACACCATGACAGAAAAACAAGACACTTGTGTGCGCAACAGGCGGGTCTAAATAGAGCAAGGACCCAGCAGCTACGATGGAGGACTGGTCACCTTGTGTCCACTTATTTTTAAGTGTGAGTGATTATTTGTCGTTGTGAACACACCAAGGCACCACAACGAAATGTGACCTCTGCATTTAACCCATCCGTGAAGGAGCAGTGTGCAGCTAACAAGCACCCGGGGAGCAGTGCTTGGGGACGGTACCTTGCTCATGAGTACCTCAGTGGTAACTTTACCAGCCCTGGATTTGAACCTGCGACCACGGGGCAAACACCCTTCCGTTGCGCCACCAACTGCCATCAGGGTTACCTCATTATGCCAAAGCCTGACATGACTGGGCCCCTGGACAAAGAAGTTTGAGAGACATGGGTATGTAGAGAGGAACCAAGACTCAATAGAAACCCTCTCTTCATCTCTGCCATATCAGGTTGAGGCCATTCAACTG
Organism: Distichodus sexfasciatus; assembly: GCA_032718565.1. Taxonomy (NCBI): domain Eukaryota; kingdom Metazoa; phylum Chordata; class Actinopteri; order Characiformes; family Distichodontidae; genus Distichodus; species Distichodus sexfasciatus. The sequence continues at coordinate 131,993 of JAVGVS010000672.1, read as the reverse complement.
AGTTACTCGTATTTACAGCATTCAGCAGACCCTCTTATCAAGAGCAACTTCCATCTCCTAATTACAGAGACAGTCTCCCTGAAACAGCTTGGGGTCAAGGCTTACTCAGGGCCCCAGTGGTGGTAGTGCTGGAGTTAGATTCAGACCCACGAGCTCCTGGTCCAGAGGCGAGTATTAAAACCACTAGATTAATATGAACTCATGGTTTATCTTAGTAGGTGAAGGTGTGTAGAGCAAAAGGTTCAGTTCTGAGATGTCCAATTAAGGTTACTGCTTTCTTAAAGAAAGGAAACACAACAAGTAAGGATAAATATTTTATTTAGCAAGAGCATAATGTGATTTATTTACTACAAACGAAGCCTAAAATGCTATGTATATTTTTCAAAATGCAATCTGAGTCAATATTTCCAAGGATTTACTTTGCTCACTGTAACGTATATATATTCTCGACAGATGATGTGCAAGTAACAGTCCAAATGTCCTCATAGTCTGACACTGGGTCTGTATTTCCAGGTGGTGGATTTTGGGTGTTGTAGTTTTCAAATGGACTCTCATTGTAGTCAGAAACTTTAAACTGTAGACAGAGACATTTTTACATAAGACGACAATTAAAAAGAGAAATGTTAGTTCGGTACTGGCATAGCATATTCTTACTCACCTCTGTTTTTTCACTACTGCTGCAGCACCAGAATGTCATCGAATATTTCAGTATGGGATGAGTTCCTCCTGCAGAATATTAAATATACAGTACAGTAAAGATACTGTGTAATAATGTATACTCTCAAGAAAATATATGGGTGGTGTTTTTCAAAATCAAATCATACCTTTGTAACACAAGGCCAAAAACACCAGAATCCAGACCAGACATGTCAGTAGTATGACAGATGCAGACACAACAGCATAAAATTGCCAATCTAAATAAACAGATAAACACTTTCAATGAATTTGCAGGTATATAATTAGTTTTATTTCTCTCCTTTTCTAACAGCATGACACATGATCCCCCAGCTCTCTGTTCTACTTTCTATGCCACTACTTCCTGTACAACGCCATGTCCGAACTGCCGCTGAGTTGCTTAAGATTGTCATCAACCACAGCGTTTCCTCTAACCTCTATAACCATGGTAACAGAGGCCGCAGCAAAGGCCTGCTGACAACATTTTGCTTTAATGTGATTCTAGAGTGTGAGTGAGTAACTGGGAGATCCTCACCTGTCTTGCTTTCTTTGTTTGTTTGGCTCCGTCTTGTCCACTCTAAGGTCAGAAATGATGCATTAGAGGATTTAAAATGATGTCAAAGAAGTCATATTTCTGTGTGTCACTGTGTGTCTACCTGTAAAGTTAGTGGTAGAGTTAGTAGCATTAGATGTTGAAGTTATTCCCAGAAAGCTGACAGTGGTTGGCAAAGTGCTGGAACTTGGAGGTGGTGACTTCTGAGGAGCTGTGTGGAGGTGTGATTGTGTTTGAGTGATTAAGTTATAATATATAGAAAGATCTGTTGTAGCTAAGAGTGTAATTTTGTAATTTTGTGTTTTTCATCTTATGTTTGCCATGCTAACCCCTTACCATCAAGAACTCGCAGATCAACCTCATTATATGTTTGCAGAAAAACTCTTTTCACAGCACACCAGTATTTCCCACTGTCTATCTTTTTCAGGTCAGTAATGGTCACACGAAAGACGCCCGTCCCCTCATCCTGTAACTGATATCTCCCAGACGTCTTCTTGTTTGAATCAATGAGAATGTCCTCATCGCTTTTACATGGGTCCTTGCAGAAGTACTTCTCGTTAGATCCAGCCCACTTGTGAGAGCAAGTGATTACAATCTTCTCTCTCTCCTTTCCCTCAAATACCTCTGCAGATACCTTAAGGCCTACTGCAGTCAAATATAAAACAACACGTCTTTTGTAGCACTGAATTGTTCGATTGATTAAAAAATGCAAAAATCTACTACTTACTTGAGAGAAAAACACAAATAACTTGTAAAGATGTCATTGTATCCGGTAATAATTAGTAAAGCGCTACTCTCCTCTGGCAGATAGATATCGCTTATTCTCAAGTAGCTCAACAACTTGTGGTTTGAAATAAGGAAATGGTCTAAAGATACACAGACCCCCTGTTAAAAAGGCGGGCCAAGCCACCTACTAAAGTGCAAACAGCAAGTGCACAACTGCCAACAGAGAGATGTATTGAGGCCAGTCCAAAGACAGGAAGAAGCATTTATGAGTTTATGTAAAGAGCAAAAGGGCAAATGAGCTGAAATCATTTAGACTAAACTTGTAAACACAGACCTGAGACTGCCACGTTAGTGACACGGATGTGTTTCGTGGGTATGTGATAAAAAACATGAAAAACATTTCTCCCTCAGACTGAGAAGGAACACCAGAACGTGAGACAGGAAACTCTGAGTAAAGTTGTGTGGTTAACACAGACCTAAAGTGCCTCGACTGCAGGAAGAAAATAAAACACTGGTTATGCTGGTTTATGGTTCCTGAGGTTTGAGCGACCTCAAGTGGCTACAAACGCTTCTCTGCAATAGTGGAGGGCAGTTCATTGACTCAGCGGTGATGCAAATTCATCTGTGCTGATCTACACCCGGCTTAAAGGGTGGAATCTCATGCGTAGGATCAGGAGTTACAGCATCATCAGCATCAGCTCTGCAGATAAAGCTAACTGTGGCAATGTGGCCATGTTCACTTCACCCTCCCTTACTCACTTCCACTTGATTTGTGCATTGAGGCTGTAGGAAAAGCAAGGGGAAGTGAGTAGGGGGAGGGCGTAGCGCAAAGGGGGGAAGTTGGAGGCGTAACAGTAGGGTGTTCGCCCCGTGAACAGAAGGTTGCAGGTTCAAATCCAGGGCCGGAAAAGTTACTACTATGGTAACCATGAGCAAGGTACCGTCCCCAAGCACTGCTTGTTAGCTGCCCACTACTTCTTCACGGATGGGTCAAATGCAGAGGTCACATTTCGTTGTGGTGCACGCTGTGCTGTGTTCACAATGACAAAATAATCACTCACTTTTGCAAATCCAATGCAAGAATGTTTTACGATGAGGTGGCTACAGGCACCTCCCTCAATGTGACATATACACTGCCATATGTCACATTGAGGGAGGTGAGGTCTGTATTTAATATCTGTTAAATAAATCTCAAAAGTCAGCATCGATTAAAACTGCATGATGAAAAACATATTTATTTAAAAATATTGTCCAGTGAGGCCAGTGCAAGTCATTTTAAAATAATTTTATGATCGTTATTTTATAATTAGTGACATTTGTACTTATTTTGTCAATTTACTCCCTTAATAGGAATTCATAATCAATAATACATAAGTAATCAATGTCTGGTAACACAAAAGATGAGACATAAAGCTAACAAGCCCTTGAGAGGTCAGTTAGTGATTGTTGTACACTAATGCTTTCCAGTAGAGGTCAGTCTAGGTCTGAGGTGAACCGTTCAACAGACCAGTGCAGGGGGTAGAGTAAGGGTACTGTTCACGGTATTGTTACTGATGTAGAACTGCTGTTGTAATTTTAATATACATCGAAGAAATTGTGATTTTAACTGTTTATTAAACCTGGAGATTTTAATATTCCTCTATACAACCATAATAACTAGTGTAAATTCAAAACTATTCATTTCAACAGTATTTTAGAGTATTTTTTATGTATAATATTTTAGGATTTCAGAGCAGAAGTGTTTTTAATAAACATAGAAATGTTTGGTGATAGACAACTGCCTAACAAGGAAATCTAGGGTCACAGTGGTAAGAAAAAACTCCCTCTGTGGTATATTTGGGGCAAAAGAAATTTGAGGAAGCGAGACTCAGGAGCAGCAGCATCACCCACTCTCAAAGTCAAAGTCATAGTAAACTTTATTCTCAGAGAGACGAGACGACGTGGCTCCAGTTTTTAGACTGAACAAAAAGGCATACAATATGCATGTATGAGTCTTATACAGTATATACAATTAAGGTTCAACAGTTCACTTAACATCTGCAGGTTTCAGGTGACAAGGGCTCAGGATACTTTTACATTTACCTCAGTTAGCAGACGCTCTTATCCAGACTGCCTTCCATCTCTTTCTGCAGCAACATGGGGTTAAGGCTCTTGCTCTGGGGCCTAGTGATGGTAGTGCTGGAGGTTGGTCTACAGGCGAGTTTTCTAAACTAAACACAGCTACATGATTTTTAAAAAGAGAACAAAGAACAGACGGAAGGCCAGAGGCAGACTAAAATAATGAATATTATACATGGAGGCCACTACTGATTTGGAGAGTCAAATATTCTTTCCAACATTCATTAGAGCTGCACAGATTTGATTCAATATTTTCAAGGATTAATCTTCATCTCTGTTGTCTATACATATTCTGCCTAAGTGATGTGGAAATGTTCTCATATTCTGGCTCTGTGTCTGTACTTCCAGGAGGAGAATTTGGGAAGTTGTTGCTTTCAGATGAACCCTCCCCGTAGTATGAAACTTTCAGCTGTAGAAAGAAAGGAGAAATCATTTTTTTCTGTTTTTATTATTATCGTACTATTAAAGCAAACTTAGTATTGGCATAACACAGGGTTGCTCACCTCTCGTTTTTCTCTGCAGCACCACAATTTCGTAAAATACTCCAATGCGGGATGAGTGCATGCTATATAGTATTAGATATATTTTTAAAAGTGTGTGGTGATGTATCTTGTCAAGAACAGATGCACTGTATGTGTGCTTTAATCAAAATCAAATCTCACCTTTGCAATATAAAACCAAAAACACCAGAATCCAGACAAGAAACGTCAACAGTATGACAGATGCAGACACAATGATGTAGAACTGCCAATCTAGAAATAAATACACAGTTATATGTATTTATGTATACATATATATATATAGTATATTGATTGATAGATAGATAGATAGATAGATAGATAGATAGATAGATAGATAGATAGATAGATATTTTTATATATATAGTTTGTTTTTCTTTCTCTTTTGCTCTCCAGCTCTTGGGCTTTCCCCCATCTCTGTTTGACTAGCAAAGCTGCAACTTTCTGACACTAGATTAAAAGAACTGCAGAGTCATTCTTGAATTTTGCCAACCACAATTGCTGATCCTAACTGTAAAACCACCAAAACACAATCTGCAGAAAATCTGTAAAAGATAATTGTTTGCCATCATGAGAATCTATAGTGCTAATGAGGAACGGGAAGGTTCTCACCTGTCTTGTTGTCTTCACTTGTTTGGTACAGCGTTGTCCATTCTGGAGTAGGAAATAAAGTTTTAAGGTTGAGAAAAATATTATCTATGGGTAACTATTATTTCTATGTGTGTGGTGTCTACCTGTGGAACTAGTGACGTCAGATATCGTAGAAATGTTTTCCCAAAAGCTGACAGTGGAAGGAAAATCGGTCTGAGTGCTTGATCTCGGTGGTGGAGACGTCGGAGAAGCTGTATAATAATAATATTTACATCATTTATTTATCTTGCAAATACCCTGTTGTAGCTGAGAGTATAAATTTGTGTTTTTAATCTTACAATGCTAACTACATACCATCAAGAACTCGTAGATCAACCTCATTATACGTTTTCCGAAAAACTCTTTTCACAGCACACCAGTATTTCCCACTGTCTGTCTTTTTCAGGTCAGTAATGGTCACACGAAAGACGCCCGTCCCCTCATCCTGTAACTGATATCTCCCAGACGTTTTCTTGTTTGAATCAATGAGAATGTCCTCATCGCTTTTACATGGGTCCTTGCAGAAGTACTTCTCGTTAGATCCAGCCCACTTATGAGAGCAAGTGATTACAATTTTCTCTCTCTCCTTTCCCTCAAATACCTCTGCAGATATCTCAAGTCCTAGACAAAAGACGATGTACAATCGCAAGTTGACTTTTTAATTTTATAAAACCACCTTTTCTAATGTTTAATTGATTGATTAAAAATTGAAAAATGTACTACTTACCGTGAAATAAAACACAAATAACAACTTGAACAGCAAGCATTGTAACCATGAATTTTTTTTATTTTCTCCTCCGATGCTGCTGCCTTCCTCCCTCTGCTTTAGAGCGACTCCTTTGTAGTGAAATACAGAGATCTGAGATCCAAGATGAAGCTTAACCTCAAGCAAATCATCTAGTGTGAACTAAGGAAATGGTTGACAAACACAAACACACTCCACTCTTAAAAAGGAAGTGAAAGTATTTATTGAAGTGGCAATTGAAAGAAGAACTTAAGAACTTCAGGTCAACATGAAGAGAAAAACAATGTACTGGGTATATACATGTATTTGAGACCAACAATATCATTCTACAAGAGTCATTACATTAAATGAATAAACATACTGTCGTTCTTCTCATGCTGAAACCAACACCTTTAAAAATGTTTACACTCCATGTAGTCTCAGATCTTGAAACATTTCCTAACACAGCATGTTCAGATGGACTGACTCCCATTTATGCGTATATAGTAGTAGTCGTTCTACCTTTCTGTACATATTTGCTTTTTTCCACTCATAATTTCTGATGAGTCAGCTGATCCCGTATATTCCCGTGATTAATTGTGTAGCCTATTATGGTTATTCCAAGCAGCTTTAGGGTTAGGGTCACAAGAAACATTTTCCTAAAAAGTAAGGTGTATATTATGCTTTATTAACAAAATAAGTCATTTCAGCTGCCCAAATCATATAAAGTGGGAGAACATTTTGTGACAGACATTAACCAAAATGGTTGACACAATATTTGACAAAGTTTTACAACTAAAATACATTTACTTGTATTCATTTGAGCTAATAAAGCAAGCTTAGGTTGCAACTATGTATTTTTTGTTAATACATTTCATATTGTTACATGGTTCTATTTGTGCGACTATATCCATTTTTCAGTTTCTACCTCCTCCCTTTTAATCTAGCCACTGATCCACTACAGTCCCATCAGGCTTTCTTCAGCCACCAGGTGGGTTACATAAATCTCAGAACTCCAGACATTTGAGAGAGACTAATGCTTTAGTGTTAGTTATATTAACCACAGGGTACGTTTTACTAGTGATGTGCCAATGAAGCTTAAGAAAAAAATGTCCTGTCACCAAAAGATGGCAGGCTTGACTCAAATTGTCAAACTGCAACACCTCGAGCCACTTGCAGTCTGTCGTACACAGGAGAAATGGTTAGAGGATCTAGAGCTGTGTACGTATCATCAGGAGATGTAGAACGAGTCTGTGTAAAGAGAAAGAACGAAACACAGGGTGAAAAGAAAGTCTACGCATTTGGAGTATGGATTTTGACTTCAGTGCAGATGTTTCAAGATCACACTAAATGGTTTTAAATCAGCATCTGTCTGGTCAGCGCTTCTGTAATCATTTACCTGAGAAGCGTCTGTTTTCATGCTTCTCTTCTGCTTCTTATATTCTCTGTTAGAAAACAAAAGAAGTTATAATTACGTTAAAGTGCAACTTCCCAAAAGTGGACACATTGCAAGTATATTAATTAATCATTGTTGTTCAAACCTGCAGAGACATAATATCATGATGATTGAGACGATCAGGAGGATATGTCCACCTGCCACTGCAATCCAAATCGCATATTCACTTTGATCATCTGAGGGAAGAGATTCATTATTATTCATTGCTCTGATGTTAGTTAAAACAGGATATGAATCAATTTAATACCTACTGTTGATTTTAATGATCTGTTCAGAGATTATGAGATATGGTCAGGGATATGATCAGGTCTGTGGTTAATAAAAAAGTACATACTTTTGGTCTTTGCTGATGGATTGTCTGTGTTGGTGTCACTGGTCAACACTGATTCTTTGTCAGGCCTCACTGTAATTTTGGTGGAGAATGATCTATTTCTACTGCGATCTGAACAAAATGATCACAGACATATTCCTTATTTTAACAGCTCGTTTTCTAGCATTAGGATTTTACTATACAACCATCCTCCATTTTTTCCCATCATTTTTGTTGGACAAATAACACGTCTTTTGCCAGTTAGAATGACGTCTCAATTAGAGCATCAAGTATCTATTAATGAATATTTGGGAAGTATAGTCAAATCAGTATCACAATTAATTAAACACTTGATTTTACTTTGATTGCAATTAATGAACGTTTTCATCTTTTATCCCCATCCTACATCCTGCACTACCATTAATGGGTCCCTTGACCCCAAGTTGCTCCAGAGACTATCCCTGAAATTAGGAAATGAAAGTCACTCTGACTAAGAGTGTCATCTACATGCCGTAAATGTAAATGTCACTGCAAGGGGAAGTACATGTACACACACCAGGAATGGACTATTAACTGAACATTAGAATCATTAGAATCAACTGGTAAAGCACCAATAACCAAGAAACAGTCACGACGTAAGAAACAACAAACTCCTCATGAAAGATTCTGTTGTTTTAGAAACACTCCAGAGGAAAAGAACATACACTGCCCTCCAAAAGTTTGGAAACGCCCCTGGCAAAGTGGGGTTTTGGACGATATCAGCATAAATCCTCATCATTTTTTGGTGCAAATACATTCAAGTAACTTGACATTATCTTTGGATACCAGCAATAATCATTTTTATTTTGATCACATAATAAAGGCAATATATACATGTCAGAGTCAGACGTGCCCCTTTGCCAGCTGTGATGTCTGGTTACTGGTTTTTAAAAGATTTTTGGGTCAGCACACCTTAATAGCTTCAACAACTGACTGGTTCACTGACAGCTCGGACGCCCAGATTATGCAGAGCTGTAATAGCTGCTAATGGTGGATATTTTGATGAATCCAAAATTGAAGTATTTTCTATGCATAAACTGTTTAATAAACTGTTCATGTATTAAACTATGTTTTGGTAGTTTGTGTTGTCCCTTATCAGTGCAACATTATCACAAATTAAAAAGGATTCATGGCAATACTGTCCAAAACCCCACTTTGTCAGGGGCGTTTCCAAACTTTTGGAGGGCAGTGTATATATATGCAAAAACAATTTAACACTCACCCATTAGAACCCAGAGTTCAATCTCAGCGTATATATCCTTAAGGACTTTCCTCTCTATCCCACACCAGTATTGTCCAGCATCCCCAGATCTCAGATCAGCGATGGTGATGGTGAAGACTCTGGCTGCTGTGTCGTCATACAGAGAGAATCTCTCGTCTTCGACAGCAGATCCGGATTGTACAGGGATGTTTTTCCTAGAGCCATGAGGACATTTACCTCTGCAGAGATACTTTATGTAGGTTTTGTATTGAGACTCATAGGGACATTTGATCTCAACTGATTGTCCTACAAATCCAGTTACTTTAATGACTTCCTCAGCTCCACCTGTAAAATGAATTGTGACACTTGAAGTCAAGCCCATCCTTTCAGAGCTGTGTGGGTCTTCACTTGGTCTAACTGAGCACTTTATCACTAGCACACTGAAACAATGTTGTACTGAAAATATGTATTGAAAAGAAGCGAGAAAGACTCATACTCACCTGGAGCTAGACTGGACATGAGGAATAATACCGTCCACATGCTCAGTTGTGTTTGAGAATTTGCTTCACATGCATTTGTTACTTCCTATTAATGGCCTTTTTTGAATATCAGTGGTTTTGTTGCCAATTTCCTTTTTACTTCCTCTGCTCTGCTCTCGTCTCTCACAGCAAATACAAAGTTTCCAGAGACAACACAGTTCTGTACCTGATTTCATTGTGGTGTAGTACATGGTTTAGATGGTTAACCTGAAAACTTTTCTGAATGATAGATGTTCTATTTAATGCAACTGAAGAGTTGAATATGGGGATATTAATATAAACACTTAGCTTTTATACTTTTATGAATTTTGTTTACACATACAGATATAAAGAATACACTAGAAAAAGTAGAGACAACACACATGTTGTAGAAACCCATTTGCTCAGAAAGGTTAAGACCAACATGTCTTAACCTTTCAGCATGTCACACTACAAGCCGGGCCACAAAGCTGTTTCACAACTAACGTTTGAAAGATTAGATTTATACGCCTATAATCCTGTTTTCCTCATGACGGAATATGTGTGTGTCATCAGGAAGCTACGAGTGGGTGTTAAACAGAAGCTGGTCTGCTCAATGACATTGCAAAACACAGAGCCAGCAAGACTCAGTTGTACACCTACACTTAAAGGAGAAGGGCCACTCTTTTGAGGATATAAACATTCACATTTTGGACAGAGAAGACAGACAGTTTGAGAGAGGAGGAAAGAAGGCCATCTTTGTCCATCTGGAACCACCATCACTGAACAAAGGTGGGGGCTCAGGTGAAGCCAGCTACGTGCATTTTGACTCACAGATCAGGACACATCTCATAAAGCCCTGGTGTGGTGCACATTTATGTTACTGAAGGGCCCCCTGCTGCACCCAGTACAACTCTGGGCTTGGAGAGAGAGAAGAGAACACGTACTCAATTCGAATGATACGCGGATTCACAAACACACACAACAAGACTGCACGGCACACTCACACTTTATTGTCGTTACTTTTTCTTGTCGTATATGTTAATGTGTATTGTGTTGTGTTTTGCTTGGTTTTGACTTTTTCTGGAAACATGCAAAACATCTGTTGTTAGTTTATTGCGGCCTGTGTGACACCAGTTCAGCATCATATGCAAGTTACTTTCCAACGTATTACTTGATTACCATCAAAAAAACAACTCACTGTTCTTATGTGAAAAAGTTTATAATCCATGTGGTTTTATTGTATTCTGTGCTTTCCAAAACAACTAATATGTAGCACGTGAGACCACATTATGCTCTTTGATCAAAATTTACTACATTTTGTCTAAGTTAAAATACTTGTTTGTCAGTATGCTACTGTAATAATATAATTTAGATCTTCTTTAAAATTGAACTCAAATATAAAGAGTAATTTCAATGCTTATTTTTGTCATTTGCAATTATTTTTGCAGCCTTGATCATTTAGAAATGATTGTCAACATGTTAATATCATGTAAATAAATAACGAAAAACAAGCACAGTCTGGACGGAGCGGTTGGGAAGGTGTCTGGACGTCGCTTGGAAAATAAAATATTTTCAGTCCTGTATACTTCACCATAGTGCCACACCCTTTTAAAGCTCTTACATTTCTACCATTGGTGATACACTTCTCAGTTGCAAAACAAACTGTATATTTCCTTGTATCATGTTGGTATAGCTGTAATATGAAAATTACAGCATTTTTAGATTGTGAGGACTGATTAACTCGGCTGAAGGTCCAGCCCAGGAAAGGGAAGGTGAAGGCAAATTATTCAGGCTTCAAACAAATACAAGTCAGTTTGTAGATGTCAGTCATATCTTTTATTCTTTAACTGAGTTACCAAAACGGATTACCACAATGCATTTTCAACTTTTAACAAGTAAGCATTTTGTATTTCATTCATTTTTTGATCAATCAATGCTTTCAATATTGTTTATGTAATTTTGGTTGATCAGATATAGATGATTTTAAGCAGAGCTCAAGCATTTTAATGGAACACGTATAATTCGGGAATGTTTGTTTTAGGTGGCTTCCCTTCTTTTATTTCAATTAGTGTCTTATTTATAATGATGATTGAAATGTGATTAATCTGAAATATTCTTCCAATTCTAAAACAACATGCAATTAAAGACTCTGCACCAATTTTAATTTTTACATCATAACATGCTTTCATGGCCTTGTTCCTCAAAAGTTTCTTTTACTGAAATGTATTATTGATTATTCTGACTGTTGTGCTTTATTATAATTGCTTAATTAAATCCTTGTAGTTACAAAGTATAGTTACAAAGGAAAGTATATGTAATATAGCTTTGAGAAGGCTGATGCTGTTGCCGGTGTGCTGTCCAAACTTTTCTATGCAAATACTGGCAGGATGAGACGATATAAAAATCCCTTTATTGCGTCTTTATTTGAGTAGTTATTTAATTTGCTGTTCAGTCCTCATCCGTCTACAAATGCAGCGGGGATGTGGGGGATGGGAGAATCAGGAACCAGGAGCAGTGGGACTTCAGGAAGTGGGAATTCCACGAAATAGGGAACTAACACAGAAGCTAGACAAACTTACATGTACATTTACAGCATTTAGTAGATGCTATTATCCAGATCGTCATTGTAGTCTGCAATCTATAAAGCTAGACTATCAACAACTATCATAAAAAGAAAGTTACTCTCAGTAAAGTTACATACTTTAGAGAAATCCTGTTAGAGAAAAATGGAAGTGTGCAGAGAAAAAACCTATAAAGGCAAATGTACAAATGCATTTTTGCAGCTTTTAAAGACAACATGATTACAGTGAATACATCGTATTGCTCAGAAACACAGATAAAAGTATAATGTTCTTAATCCTTTTTCTTTTATCTCTTCATGAGGAGTCGCATTTGCTCTAATACATTTTGCAAGTGACACTAAAGGACAGAATGGTAAGTCTAAGCCTGTCTCAAATCACGCATCTATACAAAACTTTCATGTCGCTTCATTTACATTTTTGGGGCTTATTTTCATTTACTTCGTTTTTGGGGCTTTTCTTATGAAGTTCCTAAAACTGATAAAAGGATGTAAGGACTGTGAGTGTCATGATTCACTGAGATTATATTACTAGCAGTCCTTCCATTTCAAAAGAACATTTTGGCATCTTTAATGTAATTATGCTCTTGGTAACTTGAATGTTTCCTTGTGAAATCATTTCCAGCAGCATTCATTTATCTGCTCCTCAGATCCCTGTCAAAATTACTCCACTATCTCTCAATCTTGGCGGAATGTTGGATTTTATAATGTCTCCTTCACCGGTCGCCCGAAAAACGACCAGAATATACAAGAGGGCTGGTACGGATTTAGTGGTATTGGTGGAACTGACATGGTCTACTCTTGCCCCATTGATGATAAAACCACAAACAAAAACATCCTAAATAATAATACTGAATACAATTCGACTTCTCCCCCTGAAGTTCACTGCATTCCAGTAATCAACAATACCACCAGTGAATGTTACACTGCTGGGAAGAAAATACGCACTCACAACTGTAGTGGTTTGTTTTTGTACTACCTTGTTCCTACCTTAGGAATCTATTTCACACGTGAGTACTCATTTTGATTACTTATCAGTACTTCAATTGTAAATTATAGAAAATATTTTGTTAAAACTTTGGCTTTATGGCACAAGACATTGACACAACATGACATTACACAACTGCATAATTGAAGTCCAATACATTTATGGAACAAGTTGGGGTTAAGGCTCTTGCTCAAGGACCCAATTTGGTGTAGTGCTGGACGTAGGATTCGAACCAATTAGGGAGGATTCTTGGTCAAGAGGACCAAGACCGCTAGACCACCGCCGCCCTGAAATAATAATAATGCTTTGCAGAAAAACAAGCATGAAATACAATTTGCTCAAGTGGGCTCTTTGACGTTTGTAGATTTTGCTCTTACCCAGGAACTAATCTTAATTAAGAAAACGTTATTGAATCTTAGTGAAAACTGCTTAAGAACAAATTTATTTTTAAGAATGGTTGGTGAATGAGGCCCATTGTGCGTACGACTGAGTGAGCGGAGCATGTTTACATGTACCAGCGAAGGGGCGCGACGTAAGACTGACAGGTTCTCTGTCTAATACAATAAAAGTATTCCCCATTTAGCCAACATTTACTTTAACATTTAACAGACGATCTGATCCACAGCGACTTCCAAGGACAATTTCTGTGAGAGTAACTTGGGGTTAAGGGTCTTCCTCAGGAACCCAGTGATGGTAGTGCTGGACGTAGGATTCGAACCTACAACCTCTTGGTCTAGAAGCAAGAAGGCCTATCCTAACCACTAGACCATCACCACTCCGTCGACAAATAAAAAGACTTTTATTTATAGAAATTATTATTCTATAAATGTTATAGTTATAGCTGCCGCCACTTTGTTCCCACTACATGAGCATCTTGACTTGTGATCGGGAGTCTCGAGTTTGTGTCGGGTGAACAGTACAGCCATCCGACCATTCTCAGAATCCTGTAATGGGAATAAGGCTTTAAGGCACTGCATTTATTTTTATATTATGTTAAATAATTCCAGTGATTTATCTTTATTATAACTTACAATGCAGGTTTGGTAAGGGTCCAGATGTCCTATATGTTGTTTAAAAATACAATATATTATGTTTAGTTTTTAAACCTGGAATTTCAAAAAGCACATTTAATAGCTGCATATTTTTTCTTAATGCTACAATACTGTCAGTTATTCTATGAGCAAATTTGGCTACTGGTAAACTTTAATAATATCTTTTTGGGGGGGTGGGCGTTGTCTGCAGGTCACTCAGCATGCACACTTTCTTCTTGTGGTGAACAAGCAAATTGTGATCTCTTAGATGGAAGCTGTGTGTGTGTTTCTGGACTCTCCATATCAGAGTATTTTCAACCCAGCCAAGACTCCTATGGGTGCACAGGTGTTGATTGTTTTTAGATAATCTTGGACGCATCAGTGTAATGATTATGATTCTTAATCTGTGGAAGGCTTTCTAGAAAAACATTTTGACAAAGATTCTTTTTGTTTCTGTAATCTGACTCATCTTTCATTTCCAGACCTTAATCTCTCACAACCTCTACACTGTCAGGTAAGTATGGAGGAGAATAAGAGCCAGCAAGTCAAGTCTGACCATTACAGCCATTTAAAAAGGCTAATAATGAAACCTGACCTCCTCCTCTACTCTAGGAAAACTTCACTCTTGAATGTGTTGAGATTCTCTTGAACCAAACCCAGAGCAACACAGCTCAAGTGATACCACAAATTGTAAGACTTGACTTCATTAGGTTCTTAATATTTGTGATTTTTGTGTTTTGCCTTTGAATGTCTTGTAAGTCTCTCTGTTGGCTAATTAGGTTGTTGTCAATACTTTGGAAAAATTAATGGCTTCAACAAAAATTCTGGAAAATGCAGATACTGACCAGACCAAACTTGCCGTTTATGGCAACGCTGTACTGAAATCCTCAGAAAAACTGGTGTCTGCACTATTTAAAACTACAAATGACTACTATGTCAATAATGTCACAGTTCCAGCTTTAGGTAACACAACCTTAACTACTGTTGCTTTCATATGCTACGTGTCAAGTGTAAAGAACTACAGTTAGAGAAGTGAGAAATTATATCGGTGGCAATGGCAATGGCTAATTTGTTGGTTTTATTCTTTTAGATGTTGCAGTATTTGGTGTTGGTCCACTTGCCTCACGAAATTTGACAAAGACTCCTCTACTCAACATAAGCAATGTAGTGCTGGAAATCGATCTCATTGGAATTTCCTGGCGCAACAATGGTACTGTATCAACCTATGATGATATTATAACTTTTCCAGATTGATATTAAGCAGCATAGTAAGAGCTCATTGTAAAATCAAACACTTAAAAAGTACAATAACAGTTATCAGACCGTTACACAGTCTCATAGCTTTTTAGTATAAAATAAATTGCATTGTGATTAAGCTACCTTCAGCAAACAAAATAACAAATAATATCTAAATGAACCAGTGAATCTTTATACTGTATGTCTGGGCAACCTAGTCATTTGTTCTCTTGCTGTATTTCAGGATCAGCTTCTGTGGCCCTGATGAGTTACACCAATATGTCTGTCCTGCTGAAGCCCAAGGAACAGGACAAAACCCTGATATCCAATGTGGTGTCAGTTGTACTGTATCCAAACAACATCCAGATAAAGAACTATCAGTCCACTGATGAAAAGGCCGACTCTAGAGACGACCCTGACTGCAAAGACAACTGCCAACGTGAACACAGCAATTCACCATTGTTTAATGTTTCAATAACGCCTAGAAAAGTAAGGTCATATTTTTTATTATTTGTATGACTTTTTCAGGAAATTCCATTCTATTCTATTTTTTTTACTCTAGACTACAGTGTTATCAAATGTTGCTGGATCTGAAAATGTTGCATTTCTTGTGACCACAAAAATCTGGCTAGAATGCATCTATAGTGCATGTAGTCTGGTTTGAGGTCATGTGGCAGAGTTTTGCTACCGCACATGTTCATAACTATGTGGGACTATAAAACATATTGGGCATTCAAATATGTGTTGAATGGAATAATAGAATTAGATAATACTAATAGAAATAGATACACATTAAATTCTACAAAAATCACCATTACGTAATGGTGTAATGGTGTAATGTGTGTTACGTGTGAATTTTGTGCCTTTTACCATACTTAATATTTCACATTTAACTATGACAAGGAACTGAAGTCTGAAGATACTGTAACCTGTGTAAATTGGATTGAAGATCAATGGGTTAAAAAGTACTGTAAAACAGTACAAAAAAACAATGACGTGACTTGCTCCTGTGCATATCCCGGCACATTAGCACTCCTCATGTCAACTGGAAAACCAAAGGTAAGAGAATTAGACAGACATACTCAAGAACAAATGTGATCACTAACCAGGCAGATGAGTCCTTGAGCAAGGCCCGGAGACTATCCTGGAACTGTGAGGGTGAGGTAGGGCGTCAACACACTGCAGGCCACACACACATTGTGGGGGCAATATTGTATAATCAATCAAACTACAGCATGCTTTTGTGAATTATGGGAGGAAATGGGAATACAGTGGGAACCCGGGTTGAGCAAAATCCAGAAAGACCCTATGCAAAGACTCCACGAGGATTGAACCAAGGGCTGGTGATGCAGTGGTTAGACCTTGCTGTGAGTTGACAGCACTAACCTCCACACCACAGTCTCACCCACATTTTATTCCACTTGTTTATTATTGTTTGTCACAATGAGTAGTGTAGAGAAAGACAAAAAAGGAGATTTCTTAGATCATGAATACTTGTGCTGTATATAAGAATCCATGTTCCTCTTCATAAAAAATATTGTTTAAAAGACTGTCTCCTAATGTGAAGTGTAATTGCTGTAAATGCACTATATATTGTTGGTGATCTGGGACAAGAAGAACATCAACATATTTCTGCTTTACAGTTTGACCCTTTCCTCCACCTGTTGAATCTGGTTGCCATGGCAGTGGGGCTGTTTTTTCTGACCGTGACTCTGTTGACCCTCATATTCTGTCGAGGGAAGCAGAGAATTACCAGAATGGCTTTGACCAACTTGTGTTTATGTCTGCTGCTGGCTCATCTCCTTTACACACTCACACAGGAATTTCTGGTTGACATCAAACCCCTTAAGGTGAGTGTGATTAACAGCTTCGTCTGACACATTTCTCGACTCATTGACTAACACAGATTCTCTCTCTCTAGACCGTGTGTGCATCACTGGCCGGTGTCTTGCACTTCCTTTATCTCTGTGCATTTGTGTGGATGTTCATTGAGGCAGTTCTGATGCTCATCTCTGTCAGGAACATTACAAAGGTTATGTCGGAACAGGAAGATGTGTTTAGTTGGAAATATCTGGTTGTGATTGGATACATCATTCCCGTGCTTGTGGTGGGTGTGTCTGCTGGCTTATTTTCCGATGGATACGGCGATGAAAAGTGAGTTTATGAGCCTAGAGTTTACTTCCATCGAAAGTCTTTCAAAAATGCTGGATCTATCAATTAAAGGTTTACGTTTACAGCACTTATCCAACATGGTGCGATGTGTCTTCAAATGCAAACAACAGTACGTTGTTTTGAACCACCTTAGGTCGGACTATAATTTTAATTGTAATTTTATGCTTAAATATAGCCGTTGTGGCTGTGGCTCTTAACATTACATTGGCATTTCTTAAAAATTTTGCACTGCAGCATCATATTCTGATCATTTGTCAGTAACAACAACGAAACCTGCTATTATTTTAAGAAGATCAAAAACAACAATGCACATTTAATGACCCTAAACAGACATAATATATAAAATCGCAACACCCTCGTTTTTGTTGTGTGAATTATGTTATTTCCTTTTCACAGCTGTTGGATAAAAACTGGAAAACAATTTCGCTTTGCTTTTTTGGGTCCTGTTTATTTCATTCTTACAGTAAGTACTGTACATTGCTTTAGCCCTTCTTTCCCATCATTAAGCACATTACCAAAAATGAAATGGGGAAAAACACAATCAAATAATTTCTTGACATGAGTTTACTACACTCCAGCCGTTTATTTGTGTCTGATTTCATCTTTTTGCTCATCTGAACAGTCCAATGTGATCTTCTTCTTCATCATCTTTATTTATGTCACTTTTGCTCTGAGAAGCATGAACAGTAAAATCCTGCAGATGAAACAGACTAAAGCTAACAAGAGTCTGATTAAGAGTGTGATATTTAAAACCGTGTGCCAGTTCTTCATCCTCGGTTGTCCCTGGATCCTGAAAATATTCCCAGAAACAGAAGACATACAAGCGATGAAAATTCTCTACCTCGTATTCAACTCCCAGCAAGGCACCTTTATGTTCCTCATCCACTGTGTCTTCAACTCAGAGGTCAGTTACACTTACGCTCATATTCAAAAACCACTTGAGTAATTCCACAGTGTTGAACGTAACACATATGGGAATGTGATAATTCCAACCTGTACGATGAGAATGGGTTCTAGTTATGAAATTACTTAATATGTTCTTTATATAATTACATTAAATTTAATAAATAAAATGTTACAAATATATAATCATGGTTTCCTAAACTATACATAGTTATGAAATTCTTACACATTACTGAGCACTATAAATTGATTAATAATAGCCTGCAGCACAAGCCTAGTGTACTAAAGATGATTTCTTCTTTTGTTATGTTTTGTACATATAAGTGTCACTATACAAGCCAAAATCTTTACGGTTATATGTATAGTTGTTTTAACAAATTGAAAACCCTTGCTACCCCATTTTCTTTCACTTCAGGTAAGGCAGCAGTACAAACAGTTTTTCTGTAGGTCTCCTGCTGTCAGACAAGCCAAGGAGAAGTAAGGGCAAAGAAAAACATAATGAAGCATGTTACCAATCTATAAGACACATTTAAGTAATTAAAATGACATTCATGCATAATAAGTGTTGTTAATGATATATGGGTGAGATGGTGGTTAATTAGGTAGCTCTTTTTGTTGAATTTTTCACGGTTCATTGTTAAATCAAATGGGATAGTTGGAAAAGAGATGGTTATTTAGATACCACAATTGTTTGTTGAGCTGTTTGGGTGCCTATAACATCTAAATAAATATGATAAAATATTATACATTGTACTATATATGTGTATAAATATATAATTAACCAGTTATAAGGGAAAATCGAACTGGAACGTACGTAAAAGTGTAATTTTTTTTTTTTTAAAGCTTGATCATTGTATTGCTTTTATAACCTCATTTAGCACATTCAAGTAAAACACTTTCCTCCTGATAAATGTTGAATACAGTACCACATGTTGTATAACATTCTTTTAGCTTCTCATCAGAATGTTTCAGTGATTTTTGTTTGTTTGTGTAAACATAAACATGGAGAAATAAAGTTCGTCTTATTAATCATGTGTTTGCTGTGTCATCTTTGTGTTGCGAAAGAGCATCTAAAATAAAACCAGGATATAACACATGTATGAGATGAAAATACCTTACTGAAGGGGTGTGTTCTACTGAGTTAGGCTTCAAAGTGTGCAGCTCCACTCCTCACTGGACATTGTGTGGAGAATGGAATGGTCAGTGTCCTGCTCGGTCAAATTAGTTCTGTCTTTCTCTTCTACTGGTCACACCAGACTCAGAGATGAACGCAGTTTCATTATGTGAGTGAATTTTTAATTTGTTTTAATCACATGTAAGTAAACAACTTTATTTTGTAATAGCACGTACGAATTCATTACATTATTTGACAGAACATAACTTTTTATCAGACTATGTACATTAAATTCTAGCAATAGTGTGTGCTAATGCTTCAATCTGTATATTCATTTTATATAATTTTATTCATGTCTTATTTTTCTTAAATATCCTGATAATACTTGTATGAACACTGTACCGACGTCATTACAAATAACTATATAAAAAATATCATTACAAACACGCAACTGGAGATCAAACGATACATTACACTGTACACATTAATAATTATGCTCAAGCGGTACCTTGGAAATTCGAAGCAAAAAAAAATAGATTTTGAGTTCTTAAATAATAAGATATTTAAGTTGCAATGATGTGTTCCAATTACAGTAAATAATTACGGAACATAGATTCATAGAAATTCTAAATGAAAATGAAATGCAAATGCAGTGTTGTGTTGTGTAAACAGAAGTTATCCGCATACGCAATTCGAAGACAAAGAGGTGTTGTAAGTCAGAGGAAATAAGAGATAAGATAATTCTTTTTGTTTGCTTATCAGTTATAACCATGGGGGATGATAGTGGCCAAACAATAAGATACTTGGCTAACGGGTTGGTTTAAGATGTAGTACCAAAGGACATTTACCATTAAAACTCACAATTAGTCTTGGGCTAGTCTTAATCATCCACTGTTCAATTGCCCCTTTGCGTTTAGAAATAGTGTGTTTAAGTCTGAAAGTCTTCCTCCAGCTAACACCACTGACTAAAAACTGCAGTGGAACCTTTGGTGTCCGAGACTTGAACGGGCGACCCTACCATCACAGGGCCAGTTCCCTAATCCTTATGCTACCAACTGGCCCAAACGCAATCCTTTTTTATTAGTCTGGGCTTGTAATTGAGAAATATGCCAGACTTTATAAGTGGAACTTGTTGTGTTTGTTATGAAGAGTTATTACTTTTTCCAGCTCTACTGTTTTAATTGAATTATGCATTGTAAAACAAATGAACTAAAATGTTAATGACATGTTTCCTGCAGGGATTGCTGTGATCCTACAAACTGCACTAGCAAATGGTGCTTACTGTAAGTAATGTTCAATATCATGCACAGAACAATACAAACATTGATATAAATGATAATGAAATCTTTTTACAGTCAAATCTACATGTGACTCGAGAAGAGAGGGTGCTTTGCATAGAATAGAAGCGCATCGGGCAGGTTACAGTTGAGCAACAATAATTTCATCAAGTGACTCCTGTCTGAACTATTCAGATCAGAAATGGCTCAGCTCTGTTTATTCTCACTGTTTTCCACTGTGGTAAACACGTAAATCACAGAGTATGGGGGTGGTGGTGTAGTGGTTGTGTGTTCGAGCATGAACATTAACCCCAAGTTTCATCAGTGAGACTGTCCTGGATAAAGGTCAAGGTTTCAGAGTCCATCTGGACTGCAGCGTTGACGTAAACGTTCATTAAAAGTATCATGTCTTGACTTTAAAGACATTGAGTGGATTGTTGTAACAAAGACGGTTTTGTCGTGTGTAATATGTCATTTATTGAAATGCTTGTTATTAATGTGTTTAAAGAGAAAAGAAACACTGTGTTTAATGTGTGCATAAAAATGGGGATGTACAAAAAAGATGAAGAAGTGTGTAGTGGAAGTGAATTCATTTAACTGTGTGACTTTGTGGCAGCATTTAAACTTACATAAATAAAGGTGATGATGATGATGATGATGATGATGATGATGATGATGATGATGATGATTATTATTATTATTATTATTATTATTATTGTGTGGCATTTTTGTCACAGCACATTTTAATACATTTTTATGATAATATAACATATTATAACTATTTTGTTGAATTTCCCTAGACAATTTTACCGTTAATGGCACCGCAAAAGGAGCGCCATGTATCTTCCCATTCATTTACCAAGGACAGACGTACACTACATGTACTAAACAGAATTACTTTACCTTGTGGTGCAGCACAACTAACAACTATGACAGAGACAAACTGTGGGGAGAATGTCCTAATTATGGTAGTATATACCAGCTTTTTTGCAATTCAACTTTTCTGAATGTTTAATGAATACATTAGTATAAATACAGATGCCCAGCTGAACTGACATACACTTAAATCACAGTTTCCACAAAATCCTCTGCTTCTCAGACATCTGCCAGTCGCACAGGACTCTGTCTGACCCATGGCGGAATATTGGCTTTAACTCCTACACAAAGAATGACCTCTCGCTGGACGAGGGCTGGTACCACTTTAGCGGAGTTGGGGGAGACCGTCTGGTTTACTGCTCAAACAATGGCTCTACTCTTAACCTCACATCCCTCTTGGTTGGCAATAGCAGTCGGGATTCCCAAAGTTCCATCGGCTTTCATCTGTACACATGTAATGCTGTGTACCGCGGTAGCAGTGTGATGTGTGATTTTGACCAGCAAATTACACAAATGAACTGTGGTGGAGGACTGACCCTGTACTATCTCATTCCGTCCAATGGAAGCTATGCAACACGTGAGTAGCTTAATGTGTTTATACATGTCAGAGTTGTAGGGGATTGTCAAAGTACATTTTGTACTATATTCCATATATACACCAAATTTGGTGCTGTTGGAATATGCAAAAGCTATGTGTTGGTTCACAAAGCATAGTAAGATTTGTGTCATGATCTGCGTTACACAGAAAATTTGCTCCAAGTGTCATAGGGCTGGAAAGGATTATATTCGTTGATTCCTTTTTTATTCATTTTTCTCAGGTCACTCTTTCTGTAATACTTCTTCTTGTGGAGTGAATGCACAGTGTGGTCTCCCTTTTGGTAGTTGTGTGTGTAACCCTGGATTATCTAGCCATTGGGATTTAGTGCCTCAAAATAACTCCTACGGCTGCTCAGGTGCCTCTTACATATCTTTAAAAACCTTTGTATTTTACAACTTTAATTAAATGAGAAATAAGTTGTGAAAATGTAAAGTATAAAAATCATAAACTAATAAGAACTCTGCTTTGTAAAATATAACACATTTAGAAAAAAATCTCTCATTTTATATATTAAAATGTACATATGTCTGAATAATGAAAACATTTATATTAATCTGTACATTTTTGCAAATATGCAAACTGTTTCCAGCATTAACTACCAAGCCATCGTGCAAGGTATGCACAAAACACTCATTTAAACAAAGGCCACATTTTTTAAGATTGATCAACGGTCTGATCATTAGCAAAAATGATAAGTAATGGGTTCATAAACAGTATTTCATTTCAGGATACTTTCACCCAAGAATGTGCAACAAACTTCCTGGGACAATTTCAGAACCTGAAAAATCAAGAGATGCCCCAGGAAGTGAGTAACTATTTCTGAAACTAATTAACTAAATAAATGAAAATGATTTGATGTAATCCGGTTTCACCTTTTTTGTTAGGATGCAATTATATATTTAAATCAAACACAGAACTCTCTGAACATTCTGAAGACAGAATTACAGAAGACTGAACAAGTTCAACTGGAAACTAGTAACTCTATAGTGAAAGTCACAGAGCTACTGGTGTCTGCATTGGTGGAAACAACTGAAACCCAATCTTCACAAAACTTCACTATTGGGACTTTAGGTACATTTACAATGTTCTATGTGTCTATTGTGTGCCATTAAATATTAGTAAATACATATAGTCTTAATACAGAAATAATGGTAACACGAGCAGGCAGCATATATATTTGCACAACTGCACCTGGCCACCACAAGTTTGTGATAAACTACTATGTAGCCGATGAAGTAGCTAAAGGTGGAATAAGTAGGTTCCGACCAGATTATACACGCTGGATTTGATGGTGATGATAATTAAGTGTAGAATATACAAAGGCTTACAACAAATCTGCTTGTCAAATGTCAAAATACCTTTTTAAAATACACATCAACATGCACACTACTGAATGGATACAAGTTCTCAGGTTCGCCTAACTGAGTTCTTGAAGTTGGGGGCTGCACTTAAGTAGACTTATGGCTGGAAAGACTGGAAGCATCTGCAGGGTTCTTTGTGCCGTAATTTTTACTTACATTTAAATAAGAACAGAGACATGTTCAGCATATTACAGGGATAGTCTCGGACAAGACAGACAAGACCAAACTGGGCACCATGGGGAGACTTTGACAGATAAACAAGCTTTAGAAAAAGATGCTTTCACTTTTCACTTTTACAATTTCAGACATTTAATTGAATCCATTTAATTTTAGACATAAAACTGTGGTCTAGAAACATTAACATATGATGTTTAATTTGCTGTTTCTGTCCAATAGAGATTCAAATATTCTCAGTTGGATCAAATACCTCCTTGAGACAAATACCACCGATCAGAACCAACACAGCCATCCTCAATATTGACCTCATTGGACTTGCAAAAATCAACAATGGTAAAGTGGTGCTCTATTTTAGCACCTCCTTTTAGCCTCCATTTTGATGTAGTTTGATCAGTAGATGTATTTGATTTGTCCTTCAGGTTCTGCCTCTGTGGCCTTCATGAGTTTCGGAAGCATGGGTGATATTCTGGAACCCAAGTTCTTCAAAACATCCAATAACACAAATAAAACCATGATGTCCCATGTGGTATCGATCACTTTGCCCAATATTGTAAACAAAAACCTCACCAAGCCAGTTAACTTCATTCTGCTACACACTGAGGTGAGTTAATTGATGTTTAATTTAATTATCGCTGCATTTCTGAGTGGGACAGGTCAAATATTAATTGAAACCGTTTGTGTACAGAATATTAACATTGGATTAACGGTACAAAGACACAAGGTCATATTTTGTTGGGATCGCTGCACTTGACTGTGTGTTGTGCTGTGCTGTGTTCATAATGACAAATAACCACTTAAACTGACTTCAGTCCTTCTGCAGAATACATTCATTAACTTCAATAATTTCCTCAATTGGACTAATATTGATAAGTACCATCACTGAAAATTCAGTCAACTCAGTTTTCTCATGTCTTTCATCTAATGGGCTATGCTTATTCATTCATTCATTATCTGAACTGTTTAATCCCAACCGGGTGGCGGTGAGGGAGCTTGTAAAACTGCCTGCACATTTATGCATGTGTATTTATTTTTATTTAGAAAGTTCAGCCTGGCGGTGTCTTCTCCTGCGTATACTGGACAGAGAATGGATGGATTACAGACGGCTGCAGTGTCACTCAGACCACAAGCAATTATACAGTGTGCTCCTGTGTTCACCTGTCAACCTTTGCTATCATCATGCAAACTAATATTACGGTAAATGGACATTTATAGCATTTATCAGATGCTCTTAGAGCTCCAGAGCAACTTGTATTTTCTTCTTAGAGGCACATTCTCCCTAGAGCAGCCTGAGGTTATGGATCCTGCTCAGGGACCCAACGGTGATAGTGCTAGAGATAGAATTCTAACCCACAACCTCTTGGTCTAGAGGTCCTAACCAATAGAGCACCACCACCCCAAATACAAGTTTAAGATTGATCTATGGTCTGTAGATAATGTTTATGATTAAATTAGATGAATGTGAGACCTTCTTTACCAAGCCACTAATTAAATTTAATTGACAACAGCTAACGCTAAAATTAGAGCTGACTTTTAGAACTGAATGACCTATTGCCAGAGGGTTGTGTTTGTTTTAAATGTCTTCAAACCACATCCAGAGTAGAGGGTGTGCTATTGTTTTGCTACTGCAACTTTTCCCAAATGATAATTTTAATACAGAATCATTATTTTGAAAACTACATTTAATTTAAATCCATTCAGTTTAAATGAAGGGCCAGTTGGTGGCGTAATTGTAAGGTGTTCACCCTGTGATCAGAAGGTCGCAGGTTCAAATCCAGGGCCGGTAAAGTTACCACTGAGGTACTCACGAACAAGGTACCGTCTCCAGGCACTTGTCAGCTGCCCGCTGCTCCTTCACGGATGGGTTAAATGCAGAGGTCACATTTGGTTGTGGAGTGCTGTGCTGTGTTCACAATGACAAAATAATCACTCACTCGTCCAGATTTTTATCTTTGGTTTCTATAAAAATGTAATCATAACTCACGAAAAAGCAAGTGTCACAAAAATAAAATTACAGAATGGAACATGAATTTATTGCTATAGCTTAGAGTCAACTAAAACACTTTATATTAAATAGCAGTGGACCATTTTCAATTGTGTTAGAGAACTTATTTTCAAACATGATATAGAGAAAATGCAACATCGTTGTTAACATATTTATATTGCAAAACACTACAAAGTACTAATTCTAAAGAACATTAACGCCCACTTAAATACTTATGTTACATAACATTTCAGGAAGAGTCACCACCCATGGAGCTGCTCGGCCTGGTGGCTGTTACTGTGGGACTTGTGTTTCTTTTCTTGACCCTGTTGACTTTTGCTGTTTGTGGACGCAACTCACATGTAAATAACACAGCTCACATCAACCTGTGTATAAGTTTGCTCCTGGCACATCTCCTCTTCTTACTCACACAACAATTTCAGTCCAAAATACAACCTCTTGAGGTGAGACTAACACTAAAAGCCGAGCAAAGACAATTGAATTCAGACAGTAGTGGAAATCAATGAATAAATCAATCTTTCTCTACCCCTGAAGACGGTGTGCGCATTGTTAGCCGGCGTCATCCACTTTCTCTTCCTCTCAGCTTTTGTGTGGATGTTCGTCGAGGCTGTCCTGCTCTTCATCTCTGTGAAGAACGTGTCACGGATCAGGTCAAAACAGAAGGATGTGCTTGATTGGAAATGTCTGGTTTTTATCGGATATGCCATTCCCCTGGTTGTGGTGGGTGTGTCTGCCGGACTGTTTCCAGAAGGATATGGAAGTGCACAGTAAGTACAGAAAACCCAACAGGCCTCAGCTCACAGCAGTTAACTTTGGGGATTTGTATAACAAAATATTACAATTATATTCTGTTCTTTATTTCAACCAGATGCTGGATTAAAACAGAAAACAACTTCATCTGGAGTTTCTTGGGTCCTGTTTGTTTTATCTTGACAGTAAGTTAGTAATTCTAACGGTTACACCCCCCGCTAGCGTGCCCGCTCTCGTCTGATCTCAGAAGCTAAGCAGGGTTGGGACTTGTTAGTACTCGGAGGGAAGGTCGCCTGGGAAGCATATATATTGGGGGCAGTTGGTAGCGTAATGATTATAGCAATGACCCAGTGATTGGAAGGACCCTGGTTCAAGTCCCACACCAGTAAAGGTACCACTGAGGTACTCATGAGCAAGGTACCGTCCAGAGACACTGCTCTCCTGGTGCTGCCAAAAAGCTGTTCATTCACAGATGGGTCAAATGCAGAGGTTTCGTTGTGGTGTACTGTGTTTATAATGACAATTAATACTTCACTAATACGTATATACTGTACATATAGATATATGCATTCTACAACTAATGCCACATAATCTTACATATATACAGTACTGTGCAAAAGTTTTAGGCAGGTGTGAAAAAATGCTGTAAACAAAGAATGCTTTCAGAAATATCAATAATGATTGTTTATTTTTATCAATTTACAAAATGCAAAGTGAGCGAACAAAAGAAAAATCTAAATCAAATCAATATTTGGTGTTACTACCTTTTGCCTTCAAACCAGCATCAGTTCTTCTAGGTACACTTGCACAAAGTCAGGGATTTTGTAGGATTATAGTCATTATATTATTTTGTAGGATTATAGTCATTATATTATTTTGTAGGATTATAGGATTATAGATCTGTGGTTAGTTCTCCAAGATGTTTGGAACAACCTACCAGCCGAGTTCCTTCAAAAACTGTGTGCAAGTGTACCTAGAAGAATGGAACAACCTACCTTGAGTTCCTTCAAGAAACTGTGTGCAAGTGAACCTAGAAGAACTGATGCTGTTTTGAAGGCAAAGGGTGGTCACACCAAGTATTGATTTGATTTAGATTTCTCTTTTCTTCATTCATGCATTTTGTTGATGGATGAAAATAAATGATTAACACTTCCATTTTTGAAAGCATTCTTTGTTTACAGCATTTTTCACACCTGCCTAAAACTTTTGCACAGTACTGTACAATATTTTTGCCAGGTAATAAATGATGTACTGATGTGTTTTTAGAAAATGCTAAAGTGCTAACATTTTGGCTTCATCTGCAGCACGTTTATCCGAAACCTTTAACCAAATTAACTTGGTATCATTCAAATGAAATTTAACTTGTATATTTCTTATTCACATTTGCAGGCCAATGTGATTCTCTTCAGCTTGATCGCCATCAGCCTTCGTTCAGTTGTGGCAGGGTTGAACACTGAACACACCCAAATTAAACACATCAAGTAAAAAGCAATACATATTCACTAATGAAAACTAGTGATGAGTTGATGAAGCTTCATGAACCATTTTTGGCACGCCCAAAGTGCTTCATATTGACAAATTGTGCCATGACCAAGCCAAGTAAAGAGCGCCATCTAGTGTCGGTCATGAATGTTTGTTTCATCTGCACATCACTGATGAAAACTGTGTGAGAATGAAATATTAATTCATACAGAAAAAAGACTAACATGAACGATTAAAAATCTGTTTTCTCTAGAACTCTTTTCTTTAAAACGCTGCTCCATGTTCCTATTCTCGGGTGCCCTTGGGCACTGGGGTTCTTCACTGGGAGTAACACATTGCTGCAGATTGTCTTTCTGATTCTCAACTCCCAGCAGGGAACTTTCATCTTCTTTATTCATTGTGTCCTCAACCATGAGGTGAGCTCCCACCTGGTGCTAATTTTACTTTTCCCTACTCATGCATGCAGGTTTTCTTTTTTCTGAAGTGTACACTCACCTTTACACCTGAGGCTGTATTTATAATGTTAACTATTTTTGTCAATGCAGAATCAACACTTCACAAAAACGTCTTCGTGTTATTTTACAATATAATTATCTTTAGGCTATAGCAGAAAGGCAGACAGGATATATATGATCACAAAACTACTGCAGTTTATTTGTATGACAGGGCAGAGTAGTAAATTCTAATTTAAGAAAGCAAAATCATTTCTTGCTAAGAGGATGCAAAACTGTGGCTAACGTAGGTCCCAATACACAAGTTTAATTCCTGTTACCTCTGCAGATCCGTCTTTTCTTGTATTTTGTGTTATTAATGTTGGCCTCTTACCATTATTTTCCAACTACTTCCAGGTCAGACAGCGGTACAGGAAAATCCTGAGGGGCCTTTACAGTTCCTTCAAAACCAATGCTGCAACATCTGAGCAGACAATAAAGTCTTTCCAAAGCAACATTAATTAACTGGGAACTAAATAGACTGCAAGTGCAAATAACAAGTAGTAGTGAGCTAGTAGCTTTAACACTTTAAGATTATAACTCTGTTAATGTTTCCTTTCTCCAATATCATGAAAAAACATTTTTTCAATTTGCTTAATAGAGCATTTTCTTTTCAAACTGTGCAGTAGTATAATTGTCTGGCCATTGTATTTGTCCAGTTTTATTCTGGGACAACCCACATTACTCTGGAAATTTCCACAGTAAAAACAATGTAACCCAGCGTACAAGAGCTTGTATTCATGAATTACAAAAGTGTATGATGTCAAACTTGCTGAAGTTTAGCATAGGGGAACCAGACCTCATTTAATTGGCACTAAGGTTCTTGAACACTTGCATTTGAGTCTGAACATAGACAGCACACTTGCCAAGCCCTCACCCACCTATCGTTCAGAAATTTAGTGCTGTAGATTTGAGAATCTTTCACATCTTCGCCAATACTTACTATCCCAGAAATACTTATTAATGCCTGTCCTGCAAACTCCACTTACTGCATGTTATCATGTTCAACGTCAGCTTCTATTAATGATTTTTAAAGGCCCTTCATGGATCTGCCCCATGCTGAATTACTTGAATTATTGTTCAGTTACTGCAGATTCCCACAGCTACAGTCTTGGCCACATGTTCAGAGTGATCAGCTCTCAGATTCTGCTTTACCGCTACAAGTATTAACACGTTCACAAAAAATAAGAAAAGATAAATCATTGATTCACGATTGCACGTTAAGGTGTTAAATATATGGCGTTTGCATAACCAAGCAACAAGCATGAGAGTTTGTTTCCTGGCAGGTAAACTAATAAACGTTACCATTCTTATACATTATAACCAGCTGACTAAAGCACAAATTGTGGTGGGCCATTGCAAAAGAAAAGATCTATAAAGTATCAGTTTAATGTGCTAATTTAACTTGCTAAAATTTCACAACATCCCCATCCAGACCAGACATTACAGCTAACAGGTAGATGTCGCCACAGTGCTGCCGTTTACAGTCTCTTTTGAAGCTATGCTAACAATCTTTGTGATACTGCACCAAGTAGTAACAAATGGACATTTGCGTGCTGTTATAATAATGTTAGACCTACAAGGGAAGCAGCAGGTAAATTTATGTAAATGCAAGCCAAAAAAAAAATTCTGGAGAAGTTGTTTTTATTTTAAATTGATTGCAAACCAATGGGGGGGGGGGGGACTAACTAAACAAAACATTTCTAGAGAACTGTATACTTGCTTTGAATTACTTTCTGAAAACAGATAATAATAGTTTTGATGATTTTTTTTTTCTTGCCCTTTGCTCTGTCTGGCGATGCTTTTGATTATGTTATTGCAGTAGTTTTTTTATGTTTAGAGCTAAATTTTGTCATGCAATTAAATAGGTGGAATGAATGATAATTTTAATATAATTAAAATAAAAGTTATCATCATCGTCGTCATCAAAAACGGTGGTTAATCCATGTGTGTACATTAGGGGAGGACGGGATTAATATTCACATTGAAAGTGGCTCATAGAAAAGAGCAACAGCCATAACTGTTATATGCTGGAGTTAAAAAGTAAAAAATAAAAGGACAATTTTAACCCTATTTCTTATAGTAACAAATACAAGGTGCTAATTCCTTGAGGATCCCTAATGCTTACATAGACAAATTGAAGTATGACAATGTCAGAATAGAATAACGTAAGAAACGTTTATTATTGCACACTCCTATGTGATTTACAGATATTAATTGTTAAACATGCTTTTACAACTGTAATGAAGAAAATAAATGTATTTGATCAATGATATTGTATTCTTTTATTTATGATTTCTCTTTATGCTATTTTACATTTGATTAATCTGGATGTGGCTCTCCTCTTTTAAAGTAAATCAACATTAAAAAATACTGTAAAATGACAAGTCTGCTCCTTTCCTGGCCACAAGTATGTTCTCATCATATAACTGCACTTCAGATTGGGACTAAAAAATGGTTAAATAGGTGGAATGAATGATAATAAAAAATAATTATAATAATAGTTATCATCATCATCATCATCATCATCATAGAAAGGTGGTTAAGCCATGTGTGTACATTAGGGGAGGACAGGGTTAATTTGCACATTCAGCATTCGTCTGAAAATCCAAAGCGTGCAGGAACTTTTTTTCCTTTTAACGAAGGGCACAGTGTTTGTTGCCTTGTTACACTGGAAAAATGCAAATTAAATGAGAGCCACGTATGTGTAAAAAAACACACACATTTCACCCCAGAGCTATTCCTATGTCTGGAATCAATGGATGATGTCTCTACTGTAGAGTCATTAAATCATACGCAACAATGGATACAGGCATACTTCTTCTGGCAAGTAGGTACAAATTTTAAGTAATGACAAACTAGAATTATGCATTTGCCCCTGTTGCTTAGCAACCGAGGTATTCATAGGACTGCAATGGAACTGTTTAATGTAGGCTTCATTAAGTAGCATGTCACTGTTGCATGACATTAAATTTTAGAAAATGTTCAGAATTAAGAATATACTGAAATATCCATACATAATATATGGATTGAATGGTAGCCTAATCTCTGTGTTATGGTGCTATTACTATCCTTGATACTGTAGAAACTTTGGAAGCTGCTCATTGATAAGAGCATCTGCCAACAGCCATAAATGTTATTTGGTGGAAATAGAGTTAAAATGTAATAAATAAAAGGACAATTTTAGCTCTATTTGTTACAGTAACAAATACAAGGTGCTAATTTCTTGAGGATCCGTAATGCTTACACGGAGAAGTTGATGTATGACATTGTCAGAATAGAATAATGTAAAAAACACGTGTTATTGCACATTCCTATTTGATTTACAAATATTAACTGTTAAACATGCTTGCTAGTTATAGCAAGAAATACAACCCCAAATCAGAAAAAGTTGAGACGGGATGTTAAAATCAAACTGAAAACAGTACTTTGTTAAATTATCTTTGACCTGTATTACATTGAAAACAATACAACAGCACATTATTTAATGTGTTCCTCATGCATTTTATTGTTTTTTTCAAAATAAACACGTATTCCAATTTTGGTTCTTGCAACACATTTAAAAAAAAGTTGGAACAGTCAAGCATTTACCACTTTGTAATGTTGCTATTCCTTTTCACAACACTTAAAAGACGTTTAGGGACTGAAGACACCAAGTGATGAAGTGTTTCAGGTGTAATTTTGTCCCATTCTTCCTGCAAACAAGTCTTAAGGTGGGCAACAGTACGGGGTCTTCGCTGTCGCATTTTGCACTTCAAAATGCCCCACACATTCTCTACTGGAGACAGGTCGGGACTGCAGGCAGGCCAGTCAAGTACCCGTACCCTCTTCCTCCGCAGCCAGGACTGTAATGTGTGCGGAATGTGGTTTTGCGTTGTCTTGTTGAAATATGCATGGGCGTATGGGCCCTGGAAAAGATGTCTTCTTGAAGGCAGCACATTGTGCTCCAAAATCTCGATGTACTTTTCAGCATTAATGGTGCCATCACAGAAGTGCAAGTTACCTTTGCCAAGGGCACTGACACAACCCCATACCATGACACACCCTGGCTTTTGGACTTGTTGCTGGTAACAGTCTGGATGATCCTTTTCTTCTTTGGTCCGGAGCACACAGTGTCCATTTCTCCCAAAAAATACTGATTCATCTGACCACAGTACACGTTTCTACTGTGTGATGGTCCATCCCAGATGCCTCCGAGCCCAGAGAAGTCGACGGCGCTTCTGGACTCTGTTAACATAGGGCTTCCTTTCGGCACAGTACAGTTTTAACTGGCATTTGTGGATGTAACTACGTATTGCGGTACTACACTAGACAAAGGTTTGCCAAAGTAGTCCTGAGCCCATGTGGTGATATCGCTTATAGATGAATGACGATTCTTGATGCAGTGCCGCCTGAGGGATCGGAGATCACGGTTGTTCAGCTGAGGCTTGTGCCCTTGTCCTTTACGCTCTGACGTTCCTCCAGATTCCTTGAATCTTTTCATTATGTTATGCACTGTTGAAGGTGAAATATCCAAATCTCTTCCTATCTTTCTTTGAGAAACATTGTTTTTAAACATTTCAACAATTTTCTTACGTATTTGTTGGCAAACTGGCGATCTTCAGCCCATCTTTGCTCCTAAAGGACTAGACCTTTCTTGGATGCTGCTTTTGTACCAAATCATAATTACAATCACCTGTTGACATCACCTGTTTCAAATCACATCATTATTTAACCAATTTACCTCATTACTAGCCCTAAATTGCTCCTGTCCCAACTTTTTTTGGAATGTGTTGCAGGTCTAAATGACAGGAAAGGATGTATATTTACAAATGAAATGAGGTTGACCAGATAAAACATGAAATATTTTGTGTTCATATTATCTGCAATAAAATAAATAAAAGTCAAAGTAAATTTAGAAATCACTACTTTTTATTTTCCATAATGTCCCAACCTTTTCTGATTTGGGTTTGTATCTCTTTATGCAATTTCAAATATCCAGCACAGTCCTGGTCGTGCTGTGGCACACAATTTTCAGTGTTTTAGAGGGTATTGAAATTCGGTCAGATTTGAATATTTAATTGGTTTTGACTTTGCTTTAGAGGCTGAAGGTGCCTTGTAAGTTGTAATACTTGGTATATAAGTGTCCTTTCATTTGCAGTGTTTCCCTATAAAGAAAGCATAAGCTTTATAAGATGAGTACAAGACATTCTTATCTCTGTTTCCAATCTGTTTTGTCTCTTTTTATGGTGATTTATATTCAGTCTTCTGAATGTTGCGTGCGATTGTTGGAACTTGTTCAGAGGGAAAGAAACAGGCAAATTTATGTAAATGCAGACGAAATGAAGAAGTGTTTTTGGAATGGATTGCAATTCATGTAAGAAAACAAACAATATTATTCCAAAGAACCAAACACTTATATAAAAATCAGAAAACAAACACAGTGTGACATCCAGACTTATTATTAAAGTTCTGTTGGAAGTCTCTGTGACTACTGATATTTGAACGAGGTCTTATTTTAACATTATATCTTGTTTCTGCATTTGGGCCCTTCTGAGTCGGTTGAGATATAAAATTATCCTCATGTTCTTTAACACATTCATGCACATGTATGGAGGCAATTTGTCTAAAATCTATTTCTCATTTATATTTCTTTCATATTCATGAGAGTCCATTTAAATTACAGGATAAGATATGGTTTAAACACTTAAATTGATTGGTTTAATACTGAAGCTTGCAATAGTTATGTAATGTTCAGTTAGTTTAGTAAATATTATTTTTCAATCATTACTACAAGCGTTTCACCCCAAATGGCTTGGTATTGTATCATTTCTCTTTATGTCTGATCAGAGCTCACTGTGATTCTGCTCACTTCAACCACCAATGGTCATGCTGCAAATTCCTGTGAGTAAAGTCTACAAACATATAAACTAGCCTGTTAATATTGTACATCTCATTTGAATGGGTTTTTTTCCATATCAAAATGAGGCGCTTTTACTGATACATGCTTTTGTAAGTAAACAGTAAGTTCATGTTTGTCATGCTGCTGGACTGCAAGCTGGCGGATCCCAAATTCCAGACCAATCCCAAAAACTTAACAGAAGTTCAAATTTTACTTGCTCCGTGTTTCAAATAAATGCAGTCACTTAACGAAAGGTGCAGGGTTAGGGTTAGGGTTAGGGGTTAGGGTCAGGGTCAGGGTCAGGGTCAGGGTCAGGGTCAGGGTCAGGGTTAGGTTAGGGTTAGGGGTCAGGGTCAGGGTCAGGGTCAGGGTTAGGTTAGGGTTCGGGGTTAGGGTCATCGTTAGGGTTAGGGTTAGGTTTAACAGCTGTTCTGTCCGAAAAAGAAAGCAGAGCTCCAGCCGGAAGCAAGGTCTTCACAACGTAGATACAGAGCAAGCCTATATAAAAATTGCAAAGTTATGCTTCTGTTTATAGACCAATATGCATAGATAAATTGTAAAAAATGTAGCAGGAACCAGTGGAAATGATGCATGTGTAGACTTCTCCAGGCACAATGCCACAAACTAACAAATGTCTTTCCATTTATATACTGTATTTATGGGTAACATTAGCAGTAGAAGTGTTTGCTGGCGCTGGAAATATTTTAATCGTATAATAACTACTAGTTAAGTTTGTGATATTCACACTGTTTCAGATGAACAGTGTGTCTATTTCAGCGGGGTAACCATTTAACTCAAGCCAGCGTCTTGTGCGCTGTCTAGCGTACAGTACTGCGCAAAAGTTTTAGGCAGGTGTGAAAAAATGCTGTAAACAAAGAATGCTTTCAAAAATGGAAGTGTTAATCATTTATTTTCATCAATCAACAAAATGCAGTGAATGAACAATGGAGACATTTAAATCAAATCAATCCTTCAAAACAGCATCAATTCTTCTAGGTACGCTTGCACACAGTTTTTGAAGGAACTCATCTGGTAGGTTGTTCCAAACATCTTGGAGAACTAACCACAGATCTATAATCATATAATCCTACAAAATAATATAATGACTACAATCCTACAAAATAATATAATGACTATAATCCTACAAAACCCCTGACTTTG
This sequence comes from Distichodus sexfasciatus, assembly GCA_032718565.1. Taxonomy (NCBI): domain Eukaryota; kingdom Metazoa; phylum Chordata; class Actinopteri; order Characiformes; family Distichodontidae; genus Distichodus; species Distichodus sexfasciatus. Next base: position 96,465 of record JAVGVS010000672.1, on the reverse strand, counting down.
TGCAAGTGTACCTAGAAGAATTGATGCTGGTTTGAAGGCAAAAGGTAGTAACACCAAATATTGATTTGATTTAGATTTTTCTTTTGTTCGCTCACTTTGCATTTTGTAAATTGATAAAAATAAACAATCATTATTTATATTTCTGAAAGCATTCTTTGTTTACAGCATTTTTTCCACACCTGCCTTAAACTTTAGTTTATACAGTACTGTATATAATAAAGAATTGCAATGTTTCAGATCTTCATGTGAACATGGCCAATCTCTTTTTTAAAGTGTAATTGTAACTGGGTACTGACTGTAGGTAGGAGGATGGACAGACGATTGCCTTGTGAAAATTGTGGTCTAGTGGTTAGGATGCTCACCTCTGGGTTTCATAAACCATTTGCTGTAATGAAGTTTTGGTCAGCGCTAGATGGCACTCTTGACTTGAAAAATGTTTCTTGTCAAAAGCGCCATCTAAAAGGGCTAAAGAATGCTTGAAACGGTTCATGACGCTTCATCTGAAGGTCACTAGCCTTAACCCTGTAATTAGGAAATGGAAGTCACTCTGAATAAGATCGTCAGCCAAATGCCGAATATACAGTAAATGTCAAGTCGCAAACACAAGTACCCCCTCTAGTGTATTTTTAAAGAATTTCAAGATTTAAGCACAGCATGTGAACATGGCGGAACTGAATTTGTGGGAGAACTTGAAATATAAAGTGTAATAAGCAGACACCCCAAGTCCCTCATATCCCTACATATTGATAGTGGCTACCTGATGCCTGCAAATTGAATAAAATATCCCGAAAACTAGAGAGAGATAGAGAGAGAGAGAGAGAGAGAGAGAGAGAATGAGAGAGAAAGATGGGTTGGGGTTGGGGGACATCCCTGAAATGAGTTTGTGCAGGTTGGGATGTCTGAATAAGCCAAACTGAAACTGGGTACTGACAGCCGGTATGAGGACAGACAATTGGCTCCCAAAAATAGAAGAAAATAAAACAATGGATAGAATGTAAGACATACCAAGCTAAACAATCAATGAGCAAGCATAATGAGACACATAATGAGACTTTACTAATAAGACAATAATAGGTGACATTAGTGTAGGGTAAGCTATATTTTGCTTGTTTTTTTTGGTTTTTTTTTCATTATTATTTTCCTTTTATTTCAATACATTCACAGCTTATGATCCCTGCAATAACTACACATCATTGGACCAACCCTGGAGATCCACTAATGCAACTCAACTCTACATAAGTGACAGTTTGTTCAACTGGAACGGCTGGTACCGACTGTTTTATAACGGAATGGACATCCGTATGCCAGAGAGCTGTATTGCTTCCAAAGCATGTGGTGCTTATTACAGCCTGGCTCTCAGGGAACCTCACCCTCAGATTCATGAGGACATCGTCAGCCGTGGTGTCTATGGAAATTATTATTATTACTGGTACAGCTACTATTCCTCCCCAATCCGAGTCAAAGCATGCCCAGGAAACTTTTATGTGTATGAATTTGTCAGTCCATGGTTACACAGTGCAGCTTATTGCACAGGTACTGTACTTGGTTTGTAAACTATATTATCATGTTGATGTTTTTTACAGACTGTCTTAATTGTTTTTATGGATTCTCTTTTTAGATGTCAATACCATAATGCCACCATCTAACCAAACAAATGCTATCATGGAGACGACAGTCAAGAGTAAGTCACCAAAGAGTTTTCTAACATGAATTAAAATTTTTATGTAGAGAAAGGGAAACGAGAGGAACTGTCATAGGTGGGCAAAGTAGATAACTTAATTACTTAAGTGAAAGTACAGATACCACTAGTCAAATGTTACTCCAATACAAGTGAGAGTCGTACAGTCAAATGCTTTACTTAAATTAAAGTACTGAAGCACCTGTTTAAAAAAAATACTTAAGTATTAAAAGTACATCTTCTTTCACCGCATTGTTGCCTTATTGCCACAACACTTATGATACCTAATGCCTCTGACTAGCTTGTAGAAGCTGTAGAATAAGGAATTAGTAGAATGTTACAGAACGAAACACAACCTGAACTGATAAAGAAAACCAGTCATTAGTTTATTTTATGAATTAATTGTAAGTCTACACACCACACAAAACAGCATGGTAGTGTTCTGACCCAGCTCTGACAGTGTGTGCACACATATCTGTGTACGTTAATCAGGAGGACAGTGCAGTAGCTGTAAATGCAACCTGCTCAGAACATAAAAGCAACATTCCAACCTGCTTAAAACCCAGCTCTACACCTCTACACATCTAGCTTCATGATTTTTCAACAGCAACAAGGTTTTAATCAAGACAGAAAACAGCAGAACTGTCTGAACTTGGATTTATATTTCCAGTCTACAGGTGTGACATAACCCTACTGATTACTGATAGACTGTCACCTGCCAAACAACTAATCACATTCTAGAAAAGGGGGAATAACATCCACTTTATCCACAAATTTGAAAGTAACGATTAACGAGAACCTTGATAGAAATGTAGTGAAGTAAAAAGTACAGTACTGTATTTGTCTTTAAAATGTAGTGAAGTGGAAGTCATACGTTTCCAAATAAAATACTACTCAAGTGAAGTACAGATCCTCAAAAACTCTACTTAAGTACAGTTCTCAAGTAAATGTACTTAGTTACTGTCCACCTCTGGGAATTGTGATGCTGAGCTTAGAACTTAATGCTACACTTTCTTCTGATTATCTCATAAACAGTTGATTTAGTCAGTGCTTTAAATCACATTAAATGTCTCATGTCCCTGACTCTTCTATTCCCGCAGCAGCACCTCCACATAACACCACTTTTGACCCTTGCTATAACTACAGCGTCCTTAATGATATTTGGAGATCCACTAGCAATTCCTACACTGGGCATGATGACACACTTGTTGAGTGGAACGGCTGGTACCGACTGTATCTTCAAGGGAAAAATGCCCATCTTCTTGAAGGATGCGAGGACTACAGGCCATGTGGCGGTTACACCCCCCTTGTGCTTAATAGCGCTCATCCATTACTTCAGGATGGCATTGTGACAAGAGAAGTCTATGGCTCAAACCGAGAAAATAAGAAAGTTCAGTGCAATTACTATAAATCAAATCCAATTCAAGTCAAAGCCTGTCCAGGAGATTACTATGTCTATAGACTTGTCAGACCTGCTGTATCAATACCAATGCCTACATACTGTGCAGGTAAGATCTAACATTTTAATCGCTTAAAATGATGTAGCAGAGCAAACTAACAGATCTTCTTACAAAGTAGTCTTTCCCCCTAGCCATTTCCTATTATTTAATGCATAAAAAGATGCTGGTTAAATGGTGAGCAGGCAGCATGGTCAATCAGGGAAAAAGGCAAGATCCAAGGCAAGGGAAAACCGTTCTCAAATTCAAGCCCTTGGTAAAACACAAACAATGAAAACGCTGTTACCTTAAAGTTGCTCCACAGCCACTGTACTCGCAATTAGGAAATGTAAATTTCAATAAATAAGAAAATTTAGCCATAGTCTGAAATGATATGCAGTAAGAAGGCTGTATAGCACCAGTGGTTGTTAAATCACTAATAATAAATGTAATAAAGTATCAATTAATTAAACCTTTTGTTCTTTTCAGGTACATCTGACAATCAATCATATGACCCCTGCTATAACTACACATCTCTTGACCAACCCTGGAGAGCCACAAATGCAATTGGACAGAAAATTTCAGACCGCTTTTTCAGATGGAATGGGTGGTACCGATTGCTTCATTTTGGGATGAACATTCATATGCCTGAAAGTTGTGTTAATAATTATAGATGTGGCACCTATACAACCATGTGGCTCAATAGTTCTCACCCTAAAGTAAAGGACGGAATAGTCATTCTCCCAGTCTGTGCAAATTATAATTATGACTGTTGTTCCTGGTCCAGCTTAATCCGAGTCAAAGCATGTCTTGACAATTATTACGTATATGAGTTTGTCAGTCCAGATTTTCCCAATATGGCTTATTGTGCAGGTACAATGTTTGCTACAGCGTTATGTCTTTTTATTTAGTCATTTAAGAATACTCTCCTACTGGTACTAAAAGACTTTTTTTATAGGTGTGTATACCATCACTCCACTTACTTCCTCAAAGACTGTGTCTGGTGAGACAGCTATGAAAACAAACACTAGTAGGTTCTTTTTGGATGTACTTTAAAATCATTAAATAGATATGTGTCGCTTCCTGTAGTATTATTATATTTGATATTTATTATTTCAATATCTGCTGTTATATACATGATAGTACAACTGCTCTGTTTTCACAGCACACACTACAGGTAATTCCACCTTTGACCCCTGCCATAACTACAGTGTCCTTAATGACTCTTGGAGAGGCACCAACAATGCTTACAATGGCTTTGATGACACAATTGTTGAATGGAATGACTGGTATCGGCTGTATCTTCAAGGAAAAGATGCACAGATTCCAGTGAGAAATGGAAATTACATGTCATGTGGTGGTTATACTCCACTTGTGCTCGGTGCCTCACATCCACTACCACAGGATGGCATTGTGAGCAGAAAAATTTTGGGATTAAAACTTAGTGAAAATAGTTTGGATACATACAAGTATTACACATCAAAACCAGTTGAAGTCAAAGCCTGTCTAGAAGGTTACTATGTCTACAGACTTGTCAAGCCAGCTGTATCGATACCAATGCCTACATACTGCGCAGGTAAGTTGTTACGTCTAAACCATTACGCACATTTAAGATTAAAGGTATTTGGTCCTCTATTTGTCATATTAACTATTAATTATTAATGAGTTTAAGTTCAATTAAAACATTTTTATGTGTAAAAATAATGTTTATTTTTCCTAGAAGTTATTTCACACGGCCCTATTTTTGATCCCTGTTACAACTACACTTCTCTGGAACAAAACCCGAGAACCAATAATACATGTGATTTTCAAACTAATGACTGGCACAGGCTGCTGTTTAATGGCACCAACATCCGTATGCCAGAAAGTCAAACTGAAGCAAACAAATGTAACAATAACAGCCTTTGGTGGCTCAGGGATCTTCACCCTGACGTAGAGGATGGAATTGTCTCCCGCCAATTCGACAGTAATGACTATTATTGGTACAGGTGGTGGTACATTTCCATTCGAGTCAAAGCATGTCCGGGCAATTATTACGTCTACAGGTTCCCCGACTCATACTTTTGCAGTGTAACTTACTGTATAGGTATGAAGTTTATTTCACTACCCTTAATTCTCTTTTATTTTACTGAGTTTGTATTATTGTAAAATGTTCTTTGTCTTATTTACAGTTGTGAATACCACAAATCTGAGCAGTACATCAGTCAATGTGACAAGTGATGCAGCTCTTAGTAAAAGCAAAAGTAGGTTTTGATTCAGACAATTGCTTTGATGTAACTCTATGCCTTTCTACATATATACATGCATTCTGTGATCTAAGCAGGCATTCAAAAACTGGCTTACCATTACTACTGAAATTTTAGAAGAGCTACCAATTTGTGATTGAATCAGAATTTGTTTAATTTAGCTGCCTGTCAGAGACGATTGTATTTCCCAACTTGCTATGGCATCTGAGCACCTTCAAGTTGGGATTGATGGGACTGACTAGGAAAATGTTTCTTGCACCATCCGGATATTATCTGACAGTTGTTTACTGACTTTTATTAGCCAAAAATATTTATTTTGCCCTTACTGAGCCATTCAAAACATGCTGATCTTTTAGCTTTGTTGTTCATTTCATTGTTTGCTTTTTGTGGCAGTTACACTTGACCCCAAACGACATTATGATCCCTGCAACAACTACACTTCTCTTAACCAACCCTGGAGATCCACTCTTGCAATCGGTCTTGATATCTCTGATCAAGACTTTCACTGGGATGGTTGGTATCGACTGCTCTATTTTGGGCTGAACATTCGTATGCCAGAAACTCGTGTCGACGGATACAGATGTGGTGCTTATATGGCTCTATGGCTCAAAGGCTCGCACCCTCAGTTAGAGGACGGAATAGTCACCCGTAAGATCTGTGGAAATGATTATTTTGATTGTTGCTCCTGTTCCACCTCAATTCAAGTCAAAGCATGTCCAGGGGACTATTTTGTGTATGAATTTGTTTCTCCAACCTGGTGGGCAGCATACTGTGCAGGTACTGTACTTTTCATTAAGGTCTTTGCTTTCGATATTTGTCTGTCTTACCCTGTTTTTTTTTTAATAGATGTAGAGACAATCACTACTGACACTGCAACAGCAGGTGCAGATTTAAATTCAGACAGTAAGTTTCGTACATTTAAACATACTCATAATGTCATACCCACCACACACTCAGTCAGTATTAATACTGTGTCCCTGAAAGCAATGTGAACTTCAAACATTATTATTGATTTACCAGACTCCTAGGTTTGACTACCAGGTTGGCTGTGGTGTCTTTCTGTGTGGAGTTTGTGTGCTCCCCCACTTTTCTCTGAGTGCTCCAGTTTCCTCCCACAGTCCAAAAGCACACCCTATAGGTGGATTGGTTGCTGCAAATTGGCACCATAGGTGTGAATGCGAGTGTGTTTGTGTGAGTGTGTGCACTGCAGTTTGTTGATGTCAGTCCCAGATTTGGTCCCCACCCTGGATGGGCTCCAGTCCCCACAACCCCAACTGGGACTGAGCAGTTCAGAAAATGAATGAATGAATATATGGGAATGGAAAAGAACACAGAGGATATCAGTCAGTGCTTAGAAATAAAAAATATATAGGAAAGGAATTTTGTTTATTTCATTGATAATTAATTTTAATTTGCATGAGTTAAGTGTTTTGCATTATTCTTTACACAGATGACTCAACAAGTTCTGCCTTTGATCCATGTGTTAACCACACCCGTCTTGATAATGTTTGGAGAACAATGCATAGCTATTACTTCTACGGTATGTATGACAGAGGTCATGATGATACCCTTGTTGAATGGAACGGTTGGTATCGCCTGTATCTTCAAGGAAAAGACGCACAAATTCCTGAATCTGAATGGTGTGCAACCTTCATGTCATGTGGTGGATATACACCCCTTGTGCTTGGTGGATCTCATCCAAGTCTTGGGGATGGCATAGTCACTCGGGAAATCTATGGGTTCTATGGTATATATTTAAGTGATGAAGGCAAATCTGTCATATCAAACCCAGTCCAAGTCAAGGCCTGCCCGGGCTCATATTACGTCTACAAATTAGTGAGGCCCATTGTGTCAATCCCAATGCCTACATACTGTGCAGGTAAAGTGTGCAAATTACAGAATGAACTGTATAGACGATACTAATGATCTAACATACAATAATGCTTGATGTGTGATATTCATGTTCTTATTGCTTCTTGACAGTTGCTATTGACATTCCTGCATATGATCCCTGTGATAACTACACATCTCTGGACCAACCTTGGAGAGCAACCAATGAGTCTGGCCAGTACATTTTTGATTCGGATTTCAAGTGGGATGGCTGGTATAGGCTACTCTATTATGGGATGAACATCCATATGCCAGAAAGCTGTGTTGACATTTACAAATGTAGTACCGTTCTACCTCTGTGGCTCAGTGGTACTCACCCCCAGATAGGTGATGGAATAGTCAAGCGACCAGTCTGTATGAGTTTGGGATATGACTGCTGTTACTTCAGATCCACTCCCATTGAAGTCAAAGCATGTCCGGGTGACTATTATGTCTATAAGTTTGTCACGCCAATGATTTACATTTCAGCTTACTGTTCAGGTGCATATAATATAATATAATATAATATAATATAATATAATATAATATAATATTATAATATAATATAATATAAATATAATATAATATAATATAATATAATCGGGTATTAATGTTTTCAATGGCACCTCCTCAGATGTGAACGACATAACTTTCAACTCTAATCTCACAACTAATGATTTGAACATGAGTGAGTAGCATTTCTTGGTTCTAAATAGATTGTTTAATGAGTTCAAGTAGAGGGCACATTAATCTTGCGAGATTCATTGTTAATTAGTCCAAATCAAATGTTTATTATATTTATAACCTGACACCTGTCATATGTCTACCCAGTTGAATTATCCAGTTATGACCCCTGTTATAACTACACTGCGCTTTACGACGCCTGGAGAGACACCAGTTATTACGAGGGTGGTCATGATGACACTCTCGTTAAATGGAATGGCTGGTATAGACTGTACATTCAGGGACAAAGTGCTCGAATACCTGAATGGTGTGATTACAGTACATGTGGTGGTTACACTCCACTTGTTCTCGGTGGCTCTCATCCACAGCTAGGGGATGGAATTGAGAACATAACTGTCTATGGAGCCAAGTGGGATTATTCTGATGATTATTTCTTTCAGTGCAATTACTACACATCAAATCAAATTCAAGTCAAAGCATGTCCAGATAATTACTATGTGTACAGACTCACAAAGCCCCATGTATCAATACCAATGCCTACGTATTGTGCAGGTAAACGTTTGGTAGTTTCTTTAATTTTAAAATATGATAACCAAACTCACATGTCAAAAGTGACAGTGTGTCCCCTCAGCCCATAATGCCCCAAAACTCAACTTCATTAATATCTGAAAGTAACATCCGCTTGAGAATACTGTACTTTTTAATTGTTATTTGTTTCATTTTAATTTGCAATATTCAATGTTCTTTTCCCTTTTCCAGAAATCCCACCAGTTGATTTATGCATGGTTTGTGTAAAATTCCATTATTTTTAATACTTACCTCTGACAGTAAATCATGCTCCAGTTATTATATGTATTCTGATATATTCTGATTTGTTGTTTCATTTGTTTTAGTATAATTTTACAGCAGATTGTGAAGACAGTTTCCTTCAGAACATCACCAATTCCACTGTACTATCTGTACAAGTGAGTAACTAAGTATTACTCATTAAATGTTAAACGTGACTAAAAATAACATTGAATCACATTACATACTAATGTAAAATCATTGGACTTTAAATCATATTAACCAATAGGCAAATATAAATTTCTTTGTTTGTTTCAGACTGTAGTGACATATCTTGAGCCTGTACTGAAAGAGAAAAATTTGAGTGATGATCAGCTTGTCCCACATGGAAACTTTATTATGAATGTTACTGAGACATTGGTCTCTACACTGGTGAAGCCAACACTGACCCAAATACCACAAGCTAACACATCATTTATTAACAAACCTAACACAACCAGAAAGTTTCCACCACTCAACTTATCAGGAACTAACTACACAGTTAACTTCTCTATCACTGGCTTAGGTAAACACGTACAACTTTTGTTTAGTATGTTCATATAATGTACAGGGCAGAGAAAGGTAATACAGATACAGATAGAAGGGTTGAAGGTTTGATGACCACTGATCTACATTCTCTCACGTTACTTATGATTTATCTGTCTGTCAGATGTTCAAGTTCTTGTAATGCAGCCGAATAACTCGGTGAACGACATCTATCAGCTCAGTGTAAATGATTCCCAGATTGCCATCAACCTTTCCGGAATTACTACTATTAATGGTATGAAACAATTTCATCATCTGTTTATTCAATTTAGTGAAAGTGAGTGATTATTTGTCATTGTCAACACACCACAGCACAGCATACAGTGCACCACACTGAAATGTGACCTCTGCATTTAACCCATCCATAAAGGAGCAGCGGGCAGCTAACAAGCGCCCGGGGAGCAGTGCTTGGGGACGGTACCTTGCTCATGAGTACCTCAGTGGTAACTTTACTGGCCCTGGATTCGAATCGGCGACCTTCTGATCACCCTACCGTTACACCACCAACTGCCCCTAAAGAGGGTTTATATTTAAATTTAGAGTCAATATATCAAATCTTCTTAGTTAAACAGTTAATTAGGTAAATTAGTTAATAGTTACTTTCAAATGACATAATTGCCTGACTTAAAAGCAGATAAGGAGTGCATTTTTACTATACTATATTAATGTTTTCTCGACATGATGTTTCATCAGGATCAACTGCTGTGTCCTTGATAAGTTACACCGGTATGTCAACCTTGCTTCAAGCTTCTCTCTTTAATAAAACTAACAGCACTAACAGCACAGATAAGACCATGATTTCTACTGTGGTGTCGGTCACCCTGCTTAAAACTACCATCACACAGCTCACAACTCCATTCAACATCACCTTTAAACACAGTAAGGTGAGTCCTCTGGTCAGAACAACTCTGGGTGTTGCGTCTTAATCAGCCATACACATTGTTGACTGGCTTTAGCACACTTTGGTGGAAAAATAACTGTAAATGTTAACAATAAATTCTTATAAAAAATGTCCTATTTCACATAAAAGCATGACTGTTTTACAATACATTTCTATGTCATTTTGGACCAGGACCCTAAAAACACCCCCTCCTGTGTACACTGGACTGGCGCTGAATGGACTACAGGGGAATGTAGGGTCATGAGGACCAACAGCAGTCATACCACATGCTCCAGCTATCGCCTGTTCACCTTTGCTATCATCATGCAAACGGATAGTCTACCTGAGGTAAGAAACCAGGACAGATATAATTCAACATATTTAGATAAAACGCATAGGTAAGTGATTTTATGTTGCTTAAAAATAGTTGAACTGTCTAACCAGAACTCCAATTCACAAAACACTCAAAATCTGGCAAATGAGAACAGTAAAGACAAACAAGAAGTTGTTTTTTGTGGGGGAGGGGGGTAGCATATTTGTTGTTGGTTGTTGTTTTGGGGGGTGTTGGTGGCCTAGTGGGAGGATACTCGCCTCTGGACCAAGAAGTTGTGAGTTTGAATCCCACTTCTGGCATTACCAACACTGGGTCCCTGAGTATGACCCTCAACCCTAAGTTGCTCTGAGATGAACTGTCCCTGAAATTAGCAAGTGGCTCTGGATCAGAGCGTCTGCTAAAATGTTGTAAATGTAACACGATGTGACAGATGGGACAGTCAGTGAAGTTAAGAGAGTGATTATTTGTCATTGTGAACGCAGCACAGCACATGGTGCAGCACAACCAAATGTGAACTCTGCATTTGGCCCGTTCGTGAAGGAGCAGTGCTTCTGGATAGTAATCTGTTCCTCAATATCTTAGTTCCTGCTTGGTACCTTCACTGTGGTCTGTCAGGGGGAGATGTGATAAAGGACAATAACAAAAGAAAAATGCAATACTCAATAAGTTGTATTTCTACATTAATTTTCACCACACAAAAGGAACCCTAACTTTTGGTGAAGGTCACAAAAAAACTTTTAAGTTAAGGCAGTCGCCCCGTGATCGAAGAGTTGCCAGGATTTCCAGGACTGGTAAAGGTACCACTGAGGTACTCATGAGCAAGGTACCGTCCCCAAGCACTGCTCTCCGGGCGCTGCCCGTGTTAGCTGCCCACTGCTCCTTTATGGATGCATCAAATGCAGAGGTCACATTTTGTGGTGGTGCACTGTGTTTCATTTTTTAAACTCAACCAAACCACGTATTCAGGGTTTCTGATTGGTGGGATGGGACTGAGCAAAAATGTTGTTATGGTTTCCCCCTGGACATTACTCCAGCTGCCTGTCCTGTCCTGGGTTTCCAAAACTCCCTCTGTCCTGCCCCAATGTTTTCTGATTGGTTAATTAGCTTAATTATGTGTTAGATGTTTGCTTAGTCCTTTGTTCCCAGTTTGTTGTTCTGTCTGCTTCATTGTTTTTTTGTTTAGTTCCCACCTTTAGTTAACCCAGTTATGCTGATCTGTTGGTTTAGTGTTATGTACAGTATCTTGTTTGGTTTAATCAGTTAGCTTAGCATTTGCATGTGTTTCAGTTTAGATAGAATCTTATTTGTCTCTGTCGGTCCAGTGTCGCACTACCCCTGGTTGGCATGCTCTGTTTCATGTGTTTTGAAGAAATGCTGAAGGCTGACCCATATTTCATGTTGCCATAAGCATCCTGTCTTTGATTGAACCCTCATTTGCAGAACTGGCTTGTCACAATAGTTTGAGTATTACTGCAGGATTTTGCATGATGTTACCATTTGAATAAACAAATGGAAGATTAAAATTAGTTTCTTTGCTGACTGGTGACATTCCCCCTCCCCCACACACACACTGCCACCATGGGTAAAGTGGTGCCAAAAAATCCTGCAGTGTAGTTCGGTATGTTGTAGTTGAGCTGATACAAGTTTGGGTCAGTTGGTGGCTAACATGACTGGAGGTTCACTGGTTTGTGTCCTGGAACAGCAAGGGTACCATTGAGGTACTCATGAGCAAGGTTGTATACCCAAGCACTGCTCCTTGGGTGCTGCCAAAAAATCTGGGATTGGTCGAATGCAGAGGTCACATTTCTTTGTGGTGTACTGTGCTGTGTTGTGTTCACAATGACGGTCACTCACTTGAATGATTTTTGCATATGTTTACTTAGCTAGGCTTACATAAGAGTGTAGGCAGTATGTTTGAACCTCCTGTAAATGTATGAAACTTTCCATACTTTCCAGAACAACAGTGTTTTCTCCTTGGAGCTGTTCAACACAGTGGCTGTTGTGGTGGGGCTGGTGTTCCTGAGCTTGACCCTCATCACCTTGGCCCATTGGCAGAAAAACACAACAGTTCTAAACATAACTCTGATCAACCTGTGTGCAAGCCTGCTGTTGGCTCAACTCATCTTTTTTATCACACATAATTTCATCTTCTCCATACAGCCTCATCAGGCGAGTGCATGTTGGCTTCAGCAAATCACACACCTCTTTTCTTTGCAGCTTAATTAAAGATGATTGAAGTCTGGATAAAGACTTTTGTGTTTTTTACACAATTAATCAAAATTAGAAGCAATATGCATTTTTGAAGGTGTTTAACCTGCCTCTCATTGTCTCTTCAGCTTACATGTGCTGTACTAGCAGGCATCCAGCACTTCCTTTTCCTCGCTTCATTTGTGTGGATGTTCATTGATGCTGTGCTGCTCTTCATGTCCATCAAGAACCTATCAAACATCAGTTCGACTCGGAATGGGCCTCTTAGTTGGAAATATCTAACTGTGATTGGATACACTATTCCCCTGCTTGTGGTGAGCGTGTCTGCTCTAGTGAAGCATGATGGATATGGCAGTGATGTGTGAGTAAAGATGTTTTAATAGGGTTTAATTATTTATGTTCAACTGAATTTCATTGTCAAATGTCAAACCAGTATCTTTATTTTTCCCCATATAGGTGCTGGCTTAAGTTTGAAGAGGGCTTCAACTGGAGTTTCCTAGGACCTGTTTGTTTCATTCTTATAGTAAGTGAGTACAACTTGGGGTTAAGGGTTTTGCTCACGGAACCCACTGATGGTAGTGCTGGAGGTAGGATTTGAATCCACAACCACTTGGTCTAGATACAAGGATTCATACCACAAGAACGCCACCACCTCTGATCAAAATCCGCGTCACAAAATTAATCATTGGTGATCTAATGGGTTTAATTTATTATCTTAATTTAAACATGTTAGTGTTTTGTGTGTAACGTGAAAGAAACCAATCAGGGTTCTTGCATTGTGGCAGGTTTTAATTAGGCGTCTACCAATGTAAGATCTGGATGGTATAATAACCTTAAGGAAAAATATTACAGCTTCACAGTGTGCAAATTCTGCTCTGAAATGTGCTGTTATAAAATATCTAGGTAAAACCATTTCTCATTGGTCATAGCTCACCAGGAACAAGATCTCTGATAGAGACTGCGACCTTGTTTTGTTATGCTTTTGTAATGTTCACATAAAGGGAACGTGGAGTTGCAGCCAACCACGGGCTTTTAGTTTTATCATTTGGAACTCAAAACAAGCGGCTTGAAAAACAGCTTCTACTGCAGAAATAGTATGATGGAAGATTTCAGAAATTGAGATTTTTTCAAACCGCTGTATTCCTTGATAGTGAAAACTAGCCTAAACCAAGTGTTAATTTAACAGCACTTTTCTCAGAAGGATCAACAGATCAGTGGAAGTAGCATGTTTTAATCAAAACTCAAAAAAAACCCAAAAAATTCCGCTTAAGGGCCCATGTGGCTTAGCAGGTAACAGCTAAGCCCCCGCAGCTTGGTATCCTGTTGGTCTTTATTTTTGAGAAAATGTAGTCAAAGTGAACAAATATTTTCATTTAGAAGTCTGAAAATGCCTAGTACTCAGAGATGCCTTAATTTTATGGTGAAATCTGGTCATAAGATGTTCAGCCGCCTCACAGCAGCCAAGCAGGCATGACAAGCAACACAACGCCTCTTCTCGATCTAGCAGATGCAGACAGTTTGGTGGAAAGGATAACCTCCGAAGCCTTTAAAGGCATAGAAGCTTCCTTTGATTATTTCTGCTTAAATAATTTACCTTTATCAAGTGAAATACTGTGTCAAACTTAGACTTTTGTGGTTGAAAAAGACATATAACAATAGTGTGCCCAGAACCATATAATTTTGAGACTACATGGGCTTAAAGTCATGTATAAAATTCGTTATTGCAGTTTAAAAAGAGATAAATAACTAATCTGACTTCTTTTTATTTGCTTACGCAGTTAAACACAATCCTCTTCGTCATCATGTTTGTCATGATCACCTACACTGTGCAAAACCTGAACCGTGAAATTCGGCAGACCAGAGCTCGCAGGAACCTCAACAGAAGGGCAATGATCAAAACCGTGGTCCAATTTTTTATCCTTGGCTGCCCCTGGCTCCTGGGTTTATTTGCTAACAACAATGAGGCATTGACTTTTGTCTTTTTGCTCCTCACCTCTCAGCAGGGCACCTTCATCTTCCTCGTCCACTGTGTCTTCAACCAAGAGGTCAGTCATCATCGTTCTTTGGATTCTTTCAACATTACTTATTCTCAGAACGTTCCTTCTAGTAAACTCTTTGAATTTGCAATTATTAATTACATAATCCAATTTTTTTTGCCACTTCGTCTTACGATCTTACGGCTCATGATCTCAAGTACTTCTTTTCTACTTCCAGGTCAGGAAAATGTACAAGAAATTATTATGTGGCCTTGTCACTTCTAGCAGCCCATTGTCAGATGCCCAGACCATCACGTCAAATTAATATACTGAGTTTTCTTAACATCATGAGATTTTTAAAAAATAATGTAGCCAATAGAAGGCCTGAATATGTTACCACTATTGTAAAAGTTGTGTTGCATTAATATTGTCAGGCATTATTACACTCTTAAATACTAGAATCTATATAGTTATAATAACTATGTAGCAATTCTCACTGCTATAAAGTTATTCAAACTCAACTATTAATCTTGTTAAAGTTAAGATTTTGATTTAAATGTAGAAGTAGTGTGTAGAGATATTTGATTGCTTTTGATTTATTGGTGGTATGTGTATTTCATTTTCATTGTGGTGCATTCTGGTGGTTTGGTTTTGTGTATATTTTACACTTTCCTTTTTGTTTGACAAACTGTAATTATGTCAGTGTCAAATAACTGTCTTTTAGCATACAATTTCAAAATGTCTATCATATAAAACGATAAAAGAGCTCAACTGTGTAGGTTAAAATATAAAATGAATATGAAAATGAATTAATCATAAGTAATTGTAGCTGAAAATGGTTTACTTCTTTACTGTTAAATGCAAAGATTCCCTCACTCCGGTTTTCACAACATAAAACACTTTTAATAATATCATTTGCAATTCAAAAGGGAGAGAGACAGGGAGCGACACTGCAGGAGGGACTTTGCATGATTTGTTTGATTTCATTTATTATCATTCTATTTCTGTTGCCATTTAGATAAAATTTAAGAAATGCTTTGAATTTTTAAATGCTTTTTATGGAATTCTTTATTTACTGTCATGGAACTTCATGTATTCTGTTCTTTTTGCGATCTTATCAATAAAAAAATATATTCTTTTGCACCAACTGTTTACACTGATTGTTTCTGATGGATAAAAGTACAAAAGTTGTATTTTTTTCCAAAACAGTGTCAGAATGCAGTTCATTGCCAAGTATGTTGTCGCATACAAGAACTTGCTTTGGTGTTTGTGGGTTCTTAAAGGAATTAAAAAACTGGAATCGTATTTAGTAAAACAAGGAAAGAAAAGGAATAAACTTTAAGATTTTTACGCTCTGAACAATCATAATGCAAATAATGTTGTAATTTTGCAATTTACACACTGAAGATCAGAAAAACACGTACGATAGTGTGCATTAGTAAGGCACTGATATTGCCTTATGTGAACAATTGACAGACAATGAACACATTTTTTTTTTTTTTTAATTATAATAATAATAATATTAATAATGATCAACAGTGATTACGGGGGCCATGCAGTTTGCAGCTTTATCAGTTTTTGACGAATCGAAGTGGACAGATGTTGAAAAATGACACGTTTCATCCTTTTATCTAGAGTGCTACGGTTCAAAACTTATCAGGCAAAACGCAAAATAGTTTATTATAGCGCTGCATGGACCCCTAACAATAATAATAATAATAATAATAATAGTTGTCTGTATTATTTTAATTAAATGTGTATGTGTTTTTCTACTTAGAGAAATATAGAACATAGACCTTTTGTAGAAACTAACAGGGAAATTTTAAAACCACATTGTTTGTTTATGTTTCACTGAAGAAAACCTCATGAGAAACATCAGATGCAAATGAATGCGTCATATACATAGTAAACCTTTAATCTTCATTTCTCCAAAAAACATTCAACTGCTTTTAGTGATGCGGACGACTTCATGAGGGATTTTATTACTAATGTGAAAAATGAATAGAAAAGCCATACACCTTTTGATAAGTAAGTATCCATTATTTAAACTGTGGCAAAATTAGTTGTGCTGGATGTTGAAATAAGCTTTTCCAGGCTTGTATTTTGATTCTGTTATTTTAGATAATGAGGGTGTCAAGACTACATATTTGTAAGATAAGAGAGTAATCAAACAAAGATGGCTGACTTAAATAGGACCTAAAGCAGTATAATTATCTTGGGTATGAACTTTTGGCTTTTGAAAAGATCAGACTTTTGGACTGGTTTTGGTGCATATCAAGTGTGATGTTAATTTGGCAAGAAGCAGTGGAGAATGTGGCATGTCATATATGTTTTTAATACTAAGAGAAGTAAATCTACTGCATATCATCATTTTCTCCCCATTGTTACTTCAAATAAGTTGACCTGCATTTGAAAACGTCATTGTTTCAAACATGCACTAAACAACAGCATTACTTTTTAATTGAACAATTTAAAACAGTACTCACTTTGTTCTATACATATGTAAACCCAGACATATTAGCATTTTGTGCTGTCAGCCTAAGTGGTAGAAGTAAACTTTTATTAACCGTTGTTTAAAACCGTATCTCCACCAGGCATCACTGTAATCCCATTGATTACATCTGCTCAAAATTTAAGTAAGTATTAATTATTAAAATATGCTATAATTCTGCAACTCTGCTTTGTTTGGGACTTAGATTGATTCAAATTAGACTTCTAATTAGCATTTCATCATTAGTCAACTTTTCACCTGCTTGGAAAAAGGGGCTACCTCCATGTAAACCAATACGTCCTTTAAAAAGTGATTAATATGGATGGGGCAGTAAATTTGGAGCCAAACGGTGCAAAAAAATTTAATTATTGTTGAAACTGTTATTTAAAACTGTTGTTAACAACAAAAGCGTCTCATGTCTTTCTTACTACTTGTCACACTGACAATTTTGTAAACGCAATGAAAAAAACTTTTTGCAGGTTAACTACTTAAACCTTAACTACTTGATAAATATCATTAAGTAAATAAGTAAAAAGATATTACTCTAACTTCACTGTTTCCACTACATTCACTCTAGACAACCCCACTGTTGACCCCTGCTATAACTACAGGGTCCTCAATGACTCCTGGAGATCTGTCACTGATGTAGACAATGGTTATGACGACATCCTTGTTGTGTGGAACGGCTGGTATCGACTTTATCTTCAGAATCAAAATGCTCAGATTCCTGAAGGATATGGAGCACACATGTTATGTGGTGGATACACTGCACTGGTTCTTGGAGGCTCTCATCCATTACCACAAGATGGAATTGTCACCAGAAATGTCTACGGAGTAAACCATAATACACGCTGGATCAGCAGCTATATATCAAACCCAGTTCTAGTCAAAGCCTGTCCAGGACAATATTATGTTTACAGACTCGTCACACCTTCACCATCAATACCAAGACCTACATACTGTGCAGGTATGAAAGCACTTTACAAAAACAACTTTAACACCAATTTCGAATTGTGTAGCACACACTAAATGTTCAGATGCGTGGGACCAGTCTCTAGGTTCGGGAAAGCAGTTCTAATTAGTAAATTATTAATAAACACACCACAACTCAGAAGTCCACGTTAAATTGCCGGCTTGTTTAAAGAGAAAATGTTAAGTAGAAAAGAATAGTTAAACAATTAGGACATTAAATGGTACCACACACATTCACGGAGACATTTAACAAACTACACAACCTCAGAGAAAGCGATTTCTCTGCTTATCAAATTTGCGTTATCTATGTAAAATCAATTCCTAAATTGGCTAAATTTCACATCTAGGTTAACTTTACATTTGTCACAATAATCATCAGTTTCTTACTTTATTTATGGTTCTCAATTCAATGAAGGCCTACTTTAGAATCGGAGACACATCACATTCAGCATGGCAAATGACCCGGAACTAGTGAGCTACTAGCTTTAGCATTTACAACATCACAAATTACCAAATTAACAGGCAATGACACACATGGCAACTCTACACCACGACAGACGTTGTGAACGTAACTTCAGTTATCAAAATCAGTTCAAGTAGTGATGTTACGAGACGTGCCGAGGTGTCGGAGCGTGTGTCGAGTAATGGAGGGGGGCGCTTCCGCGAAGCCCGTATCGAGGCTTGCTTCATTTAGGGGAGGAGACGAAAATGATGACGTCCGAAGCCTCGCGGCCCAACTGTACCACGTGACTGCTTCGGGAAGTGGTTTTGACAGCAATATAAACCCCTTGGGCTCCATTCATAAATGTGGGTGTTTTTGATAGAGAGTTGCGGTCAGTTCAGAGTTTGGATAGAGTTTTGATAGTTTGGAGAAACTTTGGAGAGTTTAGAGAGAGATAGCGAGAGAGAGAGAGAGAGAGAGAGAGTTTTTAAGATTTACGAGAGTGAGGAGAGAAAGGGTGTTTTCAAAGGCCGGAGAGGTTGTGTCAAAAAAAAGGGAATCACTTAAAACCAAAAACTGTTGAGAAACTATTATTTCTGAATAAAAATTACTAAATTCTCGCCTGTTCTGTACATCATTGTCCATGCCACACAAGCATACACAACTTGCTATATCATATGATACTACCATTTTGTGAAAATTGTCACACAGAATACACTCAAACAGTATTTTATTATACACATATGTGATAATTTATGTAGTGCAATTATTTGGTCATACATTTTTTGTAATAATACACCTGGCCGGTAGGTGGTGTCGTGTGCACATGAAGCTTCGAGAAATGAACCCTTTCTCAAACCAGTTGGCTCAAGATGCCTCATCTCACCACCACTAAGTTCAAGAATTAGTCCCACAAGTGCAGTTACCTCGGCTAGCGACCACGTTAAGCGATCGGCGTGGAGTCCACGTCGTCCAAAGGAAAAGTTGCGGTTACAATAAATCTTCCCTTACCACAGCGTACTCGCACAGAAATCAACTGCAGTCAATGGAACCTCGGCCCCGGCGAAAGGAAAAACACAAAGTTGTGGCCCGGGTTCCGTTCAATTTGGGTGGCTCGCCATCTTTTGCCCTCCGTACGTGCATTCCGCGTGGGCGCCGAGGCTTCAGAACTTCCAGAAATACTAGTTTAACTTAAAGATAATGTGCAGAATAACCACAGCCTATCTACACAGACAGAATTAACAAAATCAGCAATCAGAAAACAAAATTAACAATGTCTAAAATCTCTTTTTCTTCACTAGCTCCGTCTTTCGCTCTCCTTCTTTTCCCGCCTAAATCTTAAATGCATAACGAGGGCGCTACTGACGTTCTGATTGGTTAACAAAACTCCAGCTTCTTAAAGCTACAGGATGCTTATTTTAGCAACTATACTCTGGAATAGAGACTAAATATTAACTAAGCTAAATTATCGATTTTTATGCCTTTTTTTAATTATATCGCTGTTTTATATTTTTAACTGATATGAATTTTGAAATTAGTTTTTTTAATCTCAAAATACACATTACTATTTATCTGAATATTGATTTATTAACTTAGTGAAAGCCATTTTCACCTATGTTACATAATGAAAATAGCTTGTTAAACATTTAATGCTTAAGTGTAGTCACCAATGTAATAATTTCCTTGTTAGGCTGAAAGACAAACACTGGGAAAATCGTGTAGAATCATATAGTGCCTTTAAACCAAAATACTGATTGAGTTGCTAGTTCTTATTTCTTTACTATGTCATAATATTTTCTGTGTATACATCATGGATGAATCTACCTTGATAGCACTGTATTTCCTATCAAAATTTATCTGATAGATCACATTGTACCTGATTATCGGCAACACTGGTTTTACTTATTGTTTAACTACATTATGAGATTTTTTTATTAGGTAAAAGCAATGTTAGGACAATTCTGTTTTCTGTTTATGAAAATAAAGCTAGGAAGGGTTACAATTTTCAGTTTTTTAAATGCTCCAAGTTGTCTCATGTTTTAGAAAACTATGTTGTCAGTCTTGAATGAAGAGACTTGAAGATCACACAGTCATTGCACAACTAATCACTAAATATTAAAAATCTAATTATTTTTAAATAATATGTTGAAAAGAATGAACTAAAGATCAACAAAACTACTAAATGTTAAGTAATTAAAATACATGATAAAATAAGAATATTTTCTTTTTTGTGATTTTTTTGTTGCTCATTTCCTGGCAGTACCAAGTTATGATCCCTGCAATAACTACACTGTTCTGGACCAACCCTGGAGAGCCACTAATGTAATAACAAATCATACGTGTGACAGATCCAGCAGCTGGAATGGCTGGTACAGAATGTTTTATCACCAGAAGGATGTTCGTATGCCAGAGACATGTGTTAGTACTGGATATTGTAGTACTGATATCCCTCTGTGGCTTAGTGCTCCTCACCCTCAGATACAGGATGGAATAGTTACACGACTGGTTTGTGGAAGCTGGACTAAAGGCTGCTGTACATTTCCCAGCTCAATTCGAATCAAAGCCTGTGCTGGTGGATACTACGTCTATGAGTTTGTGAGTCCAAGCATGATCTGCAATTCAGCTTACTGTGCAGGTACTGTTTTAGATATTTAAGCTTTGCATGTATTTTACTTTGTGTAAAATAATTATTTTATTTTTATTATTTTGCGTTTCATCTCTATAGATGTGAATTTTATATCCACTACTTCTGCCCCAACAACACCTCAGCTCTACTTGAGTAAGTATTAATTTTGTTATATCTCAACCATAATCTCCTTTATTTGGAAGGTAATGAATGTAGTATCATTTTGTGGTTTCAGTATTACTTACTGTAACTTCACTGTTTCCACTGCATTCACTCTAGACAACTCCACTGTTGACCCCTGCTATAACTACAGTGTCCTCAATGACTCCTGGAGATCTGTCACTGATGTAGACAGTGGTTATAACGACATCCTTGTTGTGTGGAACGGCTGGTATCGACTTTATCTTCAGAATCAAAATGCTCAGATTCCTGAAGGATATGGAGCACACATGTTATGTGGTGGAAACACTGCACTGGTTCTTGGAGAATCTCATCCATTACCACAAGATGGAATTGTCACCAGAAATGTCTACGGAGTAAACCATAATACACGCTGGTACAGTAGCTATTTATCAAACCCAGTTCAAGTCAAAGCCTGTCCAGGACAATATTATGTTTACAGACTCGTCGCACCTTCAACATCAATGACAAGACCTACATACTGTGCAGGTAAAATCACACTGCTGTGGAATTATGCAGATCATCTGATCTTTAGTTTATTTAGAGGAAAGCAGCTTTACAAGAACACCAATTCCTAATGACAATAGTTTGTCAAACATTTTATGCTAAATGTCAGGAAAAATCTGTTCATGTTTTATGTAAATAAAGGTAGAAGGAAGAAGATGACCCTAACCCTAGAAATTGTCTCATCCTTTAAAAGACTATGCTGTCAGGCTCTAATAGAGAGACTTGAAGATCACAGTCATTGCACTAAAAACTAGTCAACACTAACAATCTAATAATTTTTAAATTCATATCTTGAAAAGCATAAACCAAAACCTCAACAAAACAAATACATGTGAAGTCATTAAAATATATGATTTAACAAGTATATTTTCTTTTTTGTTATTTTTTGACACTCCTTTTCTGGCAGTAACGTTCAACACCCCAAGTTATGATCCCTGCAGTAACTACACTGTTCTGGATCAACCCTGGAGAGCCACTTATGTAACAACAAATTATATGTGTGACAGCTCCAGCAGCTGGAATGGCTGGTACAGAATGTTTCATCACCAGATGGATGTTCGTATGCCAGAGACATGTGTTAGTACTGGACGTTGTGGTACTGGTATCCCTCTGTGGCTTAGTGCTCCTCACCCTCAGATACAGGATGGAATAGTTACACGACTGGTCTGTGGAACCTGGTCTAAAGGCTGCTGTACATATTCCACATCAATCCGAGTTAAAGCCTGTGCTGGTGGATACTACGTCTATGAGTTTGTCAGTCCAAATGTCTGCAGTTCAGCTTACTGTGCAGGTAGTGTTTTAGATATTAAAGATTTGCATGCATTTTACTTTGTGTAAAATATTTTATCGTGAACACGATATCCACTACTACTGCTCCAACAACTATGACACCTGAACTCAACTTGAGTATGTATTCATTTAGTGAAATCTCATCCAGTACTACTGTCCAAACCTGGTGCTGAAGATCTACCACCCAGCAGAGTCTTAGCTTAACTGAACTCTAACACATCTGACTCTCCGCTCTCTGAGAACTTAAATGCTCCAGATGTTACTCTGCAGAAATGTGGAACTCCAGCAGCAGGTTTCCCCTCAAAACATTTTACAAAAACAACACAGAATATGCTTCTGAAATTGGATTTTCTTTCTCCAGATCAAACCTTCTTACAGGCCAGTAAATGCCAGGTATGTGATATAAATGACCGCAACACATGTGAGCATTTATACTCAAAAGGCAAAAATGTGTGATTATGAACTCACTTCTTGTTGTAGAATAATTTTACTGCAGAATGTGGAGTAAAATCGCTGAGCATGCTTCGTAACTTCACTGATCAAGTGCTACCACCCACAGTGAGTAATGATGTACAGAGTAATGACCCGCTCTTCAGTCCCTCAGCTTTTGTGTTTGTATCTGCACCTTTAGCTGTGAAAGCTCTCTGTAAAAAACTGTGACATTTCCTGCAACATCTCTAAATGACCTTCTGTCAACCAGATATTGTGTATTATATATACATAATTATTGATCAGTTGGAGTTAATATCCTTTCATCAAACTAATATCGATATTTGGTTGTCTGTTTATCTATACACCGTGTCTGCATGTTTGTATCAGGTTGTGGAAGATCTGTTGGGTAACGTGCTTAACGTCCAGAACCAGTTTCTGACAACAAATGACGTCAGTCCAGTTAAACTTGTGTCCTATGCAAAGTCCGTTATGAATGTGACTGAAAAAACTGGTTTATTGACTGCGGCGCGCTAACAGAAACCAACTACCTAAAGATCTCTGTCAACGGTTTAGGTAGTGCAACGTATAACCTTTACTGAAGCAATCAAACTTTTCCCCACTTTTACTCGTTGTATTTGCCTATATATCTACAGATAAATACAGTGTATATGCCAAATAATGACTTGACTGATTCGGTCTGACCTTCACTGTTTGTGTCTTTTAGATGTCTATGTGTTTGCAGTTGATCAAATTACTTAAAAGAAATCCCTGAGCTATGTAAGTGGCTCTCAAATGGATATCGACCTCATCAAGATTTCAAAGAACAACAACGGTAAGATAGTAGACGCAGCCACATCTATACGCCTACAACAGAACAGCAGCCGTCTTTTCAATAGCCAGAATTAATTCAGAGGATGAATTTAAATCAACTGACTATTCAATACATTATTTGATTAACACATATAATGCCAGGTTACAGTTTTAAGCGTTATTTATCGTTAATTCCTGCAGAGTAACATATGATAATCTGCATTAGAAGCTCAATCTTGCAGTGTCATACAAACTAATCTCTCTTACTCATGTCAGATCAGCAGCTGTGGCTTTCATGAGTTACACCAACATGTCAAACATGCTGAAACCCAGCCTCTTTAACACGAGTACCAGCACAGTAAAGACCATGATTTCTTCTGTGGTGTCAGCCACACTGCCTAAAACCACCAACACACAACTCACCAAACCAGTCAATCTCACCCCTGGAAACACACCGTTGAGTGTAGTAACTTAAACAGTAGTAATGTATATTAAATACAGTTGTACATTGTCAAATAATATTATTTTAGCTATAATGCTGGCCGTAGTTGGAATCAGCTTCTAAAAGAGATCAAATGTTCTAAAACATTAGCTACATTTAAATCTAGACTCAAAACTCATCTGTTTAGCAGTGCATTTACTGAATGAGCACTGTGTCATCTTAAACTGACTGCATTCTGTTTAACTGTCTTAAACTTATTTTAAATCAATTTTTTTAATCATTTTTAAATCATTATATCAATCAGCTTTTTACATTTTATATATATATATAGCTTCTTATTGTTGTGATAATTTTTAATGATTGTTCTACTTCCTTTTTTTGTGATTATTATTGTTTTATGATTTATTCTACTTCCTTTTATGTAAAGCACTTTGAATTACCCTGTGTATGAAATGTGCTATATAAATAAATTTGCCTTTTGCCTTGTCTTTGCACCAGGATGTTGACCCTAAAACACAATCAGCCTTGTGTGTACTGGAAGGAGACTGAATGGGTTGTGGATGGCTGTATTATCAGTCAGACCAACCGCAGCTACACTGTGTGCTCATGTGTTCACCTGTCCACCTTCGCCCTCATCATGCAGACCAGCAGCAGCCCACCTGAGGTAGGAGCAGGACGGTCCTTAGTTGTCCAAAGCACTCTTTTTCTTCTACTACATTCCTTCATCACCTGAATCTACTCTTATTGAGGTTAAAAACACAATGCTGATGCTGATTTTCCTAAAGATTGGCTTTTCCGTTGGGTTGAAGGAGAAAGATCACGCTCTCTCATTGATTTCCAGGATGACAGTCACTTTGATCTGTTCAACACGGTGGCTGTAGTGGTGGCTTGGTGTCTTGAGTTTGACCCTGCTCACGCTTGTTTCTGTCGAAAAACGAAAGAGTAATCAACACGGCTCTGATCAACCTTTGTATAAGTTTGCTGCTGGCTCACCTTCTCTTCCTGCTCACGCAACAACTCCTGTCTCACATTCAGCCTAATCAGGTGCAGGTCATGATTGACCAATAAAACTGATTTATAAATTAGATTTAAGTTCATTATTTTAAAGTCATTTATTTATGGTTGATGCCGTGTCTAAGATTCACCAAATGGAAGTTGAATTAGAAATGTACCAATGTTGCAATTCCAGAAGTAGATATGGACGTGATGATGTGATGTATTTAATCTCCCCCTCCTCAAACCCTTTAAAAGGTGGTGTGTGCAGCACTAGCAGGCGTTCTGCACTTCCTCTTTCTCTCTGCTTTTGTGTGGATGTTCTTCGATGCTGTGCTGCTTTTCATCTCTGTCAAGAACCTATCCAAGATCAAATCCAAAACAGAATGCGGCTAACCTGGAAGTGTCTGATCATTATCGGGTATTAATTATTCCTCTGGTCATAGTGAGCGCCTAGCTGACTGTTTCATGGGTACGGCAGCGCACAGTAAGTGAGACGTGATGCAGGTTTTTCATTCAAAGTGAAGTTCCTAGAACAATAGTTCCTTGGTTTGGAAATGGATGAGACGTCAATGTGGCTGCGGTCAAGCTTTAATTTGCTCATGAAACTCTTTTCATCTGATTCATCTTTTACCCTTTTTGGATGAAGGCTCGGGCTTTCCAGACATGCTCTGTGTAACTGTTTACACAAGTCTGCACCTGGTAGAACGAAATAAGACAAACCATGTCAACTTGTTCTTCGTACATCATTGGTGCATCCTCACATTGCGCTGTACAGAAGCTCTTTCTGATTATAATGCATCAATGAAGAAGACTTAACCTGAAAGCTGTTCATGAAAAGCATGTTTAATTGTTAGCATTCAAAGTAAAGCCATAAATATATACTGCTTTAGGAATTGGAGCTTGTTCAAAAAACTCATCTCAGTGTTGTGTGTAAATCTGGATTCTCTGTAGATGCTGGATTACAGGATAAAGACTTCTGTCTGGAGTTTTCTAGGTCCTGTTTGCTTTATTCTTGCAGTAAGTTCTCAATTTAATCCATATGACACATTCACACGCTTTTGCCTTGTGAGAATTTTGTTTAGATGTTTTTAGATAAACATTTGTTATGATATTACAGCATTAGTATCTAGTTCATCTCGATCATTTTTCCTTGTTTGTCTAGGCAAACACAGTCTTATTCGGTGTCATAATGGTCACCATCACAGTCACTCTTGGACAGCAGAGCGCCAGCATTTCCCAGATTAAACAGACCAGGTAATACCAAGTTCCCACATATTCATTTACTTTTAGTCAAGCACGAGCCTGATGTGAGTTTGGGGCACATTTACATTTAGGTTTGGCGTTAACTTTTTACAATGTTGCCCCAAATTTGCCGCAATACATCTTTTCACATGAAAATGAGGTTTGTGGCAAACTTGGGGTGAACTTCTAGGAAACTTTGTGGAAAACTTGGCCAATTTGTCACCAAAAGTTCACTACAGGTTTGCCATTTCTAGCATTTGTCACTAGTAGCAACTTGGCTGGCAATGGTAAACTTGTGGCAACAGATTTCTGCAAACTCCACTGTTCACCACAAATTAACCGCAAACCCGCCGCAAACATTATATTTCTGTAAGGGAAGTTGGTAGTGTAACGATTAGGGAGTGCTTTTGACCGGAGTGTCGCTGGTTCAAGTCCTAAATGAGTAAAGGTACCACTAAGGTACTCATGAGCAAGGTACCGGCCTCAAACACTGCCAAAAATAAAGCTGCCCACTGCTCCTTCACCGATGGGTCAAATGTAGACGTCACACTTGGTTATGGTGCACTGTGTGCTGTGCTGTGTTCACAATAACAATCACTAACTTAAACTCACTCTCTCTTCCACCACCTTCTCTCTGTGTATCTGTAGAATAATTCTCTTTAAAACCCTGCTCCACGTCATCATCCTTGGTTGTCCCTGGATCCTGGGGTTCTTCTTAAACGAACACAAGGTGCTGGAGATTGTCTTTCTGTTTTTCAATTCCCAGCAGGGCACCTTCATCTTCCTCGTCCACTGTGCAACTAACCAAGAGGTGATCCTACTCTTCTAAACATATTTAATCTGCACTAATTCTACTTTCATCTCAGATTCTCTTTTTAGTTGATTGATGATTCCTGTCATCTACTTCCAGGTCAAGAAAGAATACAAGAAGTTGTTTTGTGTACGTTCCAGTGCTTCATCCCCCAAAAATCAAATCTCCCAAGACTCAGCTTCCAGTTCAGCTGCTCATTGTAAATAGGAAATGACACAAATGTCTCCCCAGTAAAACATCCTTGGCAGGGCCTGTGGACCAAGTTTTCATAGAAATTTCACCAAAACAGTTTGGTTTTTACAATTTTCACAAGGTCAGATTAGAAGGAAATGAGCATGTAATGGAAACCACATGTTTGTTTATGTCAGAGATGATTTGCGTCCTGTCAACTAATAAAACATCCCTGTGCGGAAAATTGACATGCAAAGAAATCAGGTCCAGTCATGTGTTTGGAAGGCATTAACTACACTTGCCCTTACAAAATGTTAGACTTCCTGCAAGCAGTTGCCGTTAATCTTTAGCAATGTTGCCACAAATTTGCAGCAAGGTCATATTTTCACATGCAACTTAGATTTGTGGCAAACTTGGTGGAAAATCTATGCACCTGGCAAATGTGTTACCAAAAGTTCACTACAAGTTTGTCATTACTGGCTAATTGTTATGGCAAACTTGTAGTAACTTGTTCTGGCAAACGCCACACATTTACCACACGTTCACTGCAATCGTTTTGTTTTTGTGAGGGTGTGATGATACTAATAAGTGGGTTTTTTTGGTTGTTTCATTTTAAAAAGTTCAGTTCAACAATAATTAGCAAGAGTCAATTCAACTGATTAGACTGAATAATAAAAGTGCTAAACTGGATCTTGATTGGCCATTCACAGACGTTAAAACTGAGCAATAAAACCAGGAAGATGATAGTTAGCTTTCTTCAGTGTCTTATTTGGTTAGTGAAGAAGTTCTGTTTTGTGAAATAGCCACAGTCATGTACCTAATGGATGGATGTTTTTGATTTTGGAAACAAGCCAATCAATCATTCACATGTTTTTAAAAACCACACATACCACCATACAATTTTGAAAAACTTTCTGGGACTTGTTTGTAGTGAACGCTGTGTTTTCCTTCTTTATTACATATCAAGAGGTTTAGCTTATAAAGGTGTGATGTGTAAATATTCTGATGATTTAATTAAAAATATGGTTTCATTATTTTCATGATATGGTTTCAAAATTAAAACTGTGTTTCTGTATTTCTAATGTGTTTGTGTCCTCCATGTACAAACAACTAAAATGTTTATGAAGAAATAGTAGAAATGTACTACAATGATAAATAAACAAGACAAATCAGATTACGTGTGTTGCGTGTATTTATTGACACTTCAGAAGTGTCACCACATTTCAATGAAAATAACAAACATTCTGACACAGTGTACACTGTAGAAAATATATTGACACGATTTAACAAAAATAAACATTAACAATCAACAAGGTCATTCATGGTCATCCCTTCTCCTTTCATATGAGTTTTATCATAACATACAAGCTGCACAATATACTGCCAAAATTATTGGGACACTCCTCCAAACACTGAGTTCATTGAGTTTCATCAGGGTTTGGTCTTGTTCTCTTAGGTCCAGTTAATAGAGATTTATCACACCAAGAGATATTAGATATTAATTTCATGCTCCCAACTTTGTAGGAAGAGTTTGGTGACGACCCCTTCCTGTTCCAACATGACTGCACACCAGTGCACAAAGCAAGCTCTATGAAGACATGGATGATGAGGGAGTTTGGTGTGGAGGAGGAACTTGACTGTCCTGCACAGAGCCCTGACCTCAACCTGATAGAACACCTTTGGGATGAATTAGAGTGGAGACTGTGAGCCAGACCTTCTCCTCCAACATCACTGGCCAACGTCACAAATGCTCTTCTGGAAGAATGGTCCAAAATTCCCATAAACACACTCCTAAACCTTGTGGACAGCCTTCCCAGAAGAGTTGAAGATGTTAGAGTGGGAAAGGGTGGACCAATTCAGTTCATGTGTGTGTAAAGGCAGGTGTTCCAACACTTTTGGCAAAATAGTGTATTTGCAGGATCCTGTGTTTCGTCCTCACTTGCTTTAAAACGTATAAAAATGCAAAATCTGTGAGTGAATAGTGAATAGACTCTCATTTGACTAAAGGTTTGTCAAAACAGGTATAACCAGTCGATTCACCTTATGATTGGATCAAAGTCTCACTGCAGGAAGTTATGCATAAAAGTATGTCTTTGCATGTGTGTGGATGCGGATGAGACTTCACTTCTTCTTCTCCTCATGTTTCCAATCTACCTTCACTTTTGTCCCATATCAACTTTTTATTGCCTTCATTCTATCATGCTATGCATCACATCGTACACTTCTTCCTCCTTTGAGGCTTACAGTCCTTCTAGGGCTAGGATTAGGGTTAGGGTTCACGTCTGTCCCTTTATCACCTTCTCCTCTCCAGAGCACACACCACATTTACACACAAAGACCAGAACCAAGTTACTAGAAGCTAATCTATTCATGATTTTCTCATTTATGCGATTTTTTTTTTTAGATTTACAGTATAAAAAGTAGCTGGCGTCACGGATTTCACATTCCTCCATGCGGCCAGCTGGGGTCGCCAATGTCGAGTCTCTGTTAGTGGTGGGACACTCACCTTGGGACCTAGAGGTTGTGGGTTCGAATCCGACCTCTGGCGTTGCCTACACTAGGTCCCTGAGCAAGACCTTTAACCCTAAGTTGCTCTCTGGGGAGCTGTCCCTGAAATTAGGAAATGTAAGTGGCTCTGGATAAGAGCGTCTGCTAAGAATGGTCTGCTCTACGTGTCTGTCTGTCTGTCCCGCTTGTTCTGTTCCCTTGTCTGTGACTGGTTATTTCTCTTCTGTTAGCCCTAATTAGTAGTCACACCCGCTCCTGTTTAGTTTCTCGTCCCGTTGCCCTGTTACCTGTCCATCTAATAGGTTAGTGATTTGATTTCGTTAGTGTTTGTTTCCTTCTATTGGTTTTGCTCTGACCCTTATTTAGTTCTGGTTATTTATAGACCTGCCCTTGCATATCTCCGTTGTCCAGCCTCCGTCATGCTTAATTCCTGTCTAGCATGTGGTGCGTTTTGTTATTTCTGTAAATGAGATCGTATTGAGTATTTGGTTTGTTTGGCCATGGTGCTATTTTGGTTCAGCATCTTTTAAAGTCTAAAGAAACTCTCTTGCAGTGACAATCTTACAAGTTTACAGATTCACAAGCCAAACCTCTTTCAAAATGTCCATTACCAGTACTGTATTTCTGTCGCTAGGGGGCATCTTTGGATAAGAGGCGAGTCTGCTTTATTTTCATGCTACAGCTCTATAGTTCATGCAGTTTCTAAATCACAAACATTAACTGTTAAACATACACATTTGTCACGCTCTGTTATGTTTTGCTATGTACAGTAAGTGCACAACCACACGGACCAGAAGAGGGAAAGAGTTGTATGTACAAGAATGTATCTACAACACAGTATATACACAAACATGAACACACACAGTTTGGGTCTCTGGACGACACCAAAGAAAAGAAAAGAAAAGAACTATTGAAAATAATGGTGCAAAATATACTTTTACTTTTTAAAGTAATAATGTCCAACCAGCGTTTTAGTAGAAAGATGGACCCTGAAATCTGACTGTCTTATTTTGCTAAGTAAACCAATCAGAATGCTCTTGTGTAGCACGGGCTACATGAACAGCACACGCGCAGCGACCCAGACATACGCGCGCGCTCTCTCGTGCGCTTTTCTCAAGTGCGCGGCGCACGCGCTGTTGTCTCGCGCGCATGCTCCTGTTTGCGCGTGTAACCAGGGTTATTTTGGCTCGTTCACTTTAAGGCGGACGTGCATTTGGTGACGGACGGAAGTTTCAGCCAATCCCGTTTGGAGGAGAGGGGCGTGTGGGAGGGGCACGAGAAAGACGGACAGGAGTTTGGCACGAGGGTCTCTGGCGGGAATGGTTAAGGTGTACGCGCGTTTTTGTGAAAGGAGTTTTTCACACAGTTGGTCGCTGATGTTTAGGGGTGCGAGAGAGGGTGCGTTGAAATAGCGCAAGAGCGGTAAGCTCAAGCCTGTTGGAGTTGTGTTCCCTGCCAGTTTGTGAGTCTTCCACAACCCCAAACAGACGGAGGAATATCACCTCACACGGTAGGACATGGAGTCAGAACAGTGCCATATATATTTATTGTGTGTGTGTTTCTCGATTTACACCCGTAAAAAGAAAACTGCTCGCACTGAACACAATTGTCATTCGCAAAATGCTGAACAGAAACACGCGTTACGGGATCCGCACTTGTATATGAAAAACATTTTGCAAATGCGAAACCAAACACCTGCATGAAAAAGAATTATGTGGTGATCACGTTAGAACGTATTAAATATCACGTTAGAACATGTATATAGAGATATTTAACATATATAGAGAGTAACATAGTTGATCTGCTCTTGCTGACTAAGGTGGCTGGTATTTACATCAACATGTAAAAATGGAGACCATGAAATAAGGCCGACGATATGAAATATGACTATGAAATGTGCCAGACAATATGGGTTATGATACACTAAGAAGATTCCGTTGCTGAGATAATAAACCTAATATTATGAAAGGGCGGGGAGCGTGTCGTGATAGAGGATCTCTTCGTTTTGGCCATGATGGTGCAGAACCTTCTGACTGACTGCAGAAGCTGAAACAGTCCGTTATGAGACAAGCCCTTAGAGATTCAAGATTCTTTATTTGTCACATGCAAATTATACAGGTACAACATACAGTGAAATGTATCCTGATCCGCTCAAGTTAGGCAGAAAAATTAAAAATAAAATAGAGATACATTATACAAACTTAACACACTTAAAATAAGGAGATAAGGGAAAAAAACGAAGACAAAT
The DNA here is from genome assembly GCA_032718565.1 of Distichodus sexfasciatus. Classification (NCBI taxonomy): domain Eukaryota; kingdom Metazoa; phylum Chordata; class Actinopteri; order Characiformes; family Distichodontidae; genus Distichodus; species Distichodus sexfasciatus. The sequence continues at coordinate 64,116 of JAVGVS010000672.1, read as the reverse complement.
AAACTCTTTCTTACATTACAATAAGTTTAACCTAAGTACAAAAATCTGCAGACAGATAACAGGTGTAATGAGATTGTTTTTAAAGTGCCGAGTGCAGCTACACAGCAGTGAACAGTGTAGCATTTTTGCAGACAGAGAAGGAGCGTGTAATATTTTGGACAGTGAAATATGTCAGAAGTATAAATGATCAAAACAACGTGGAGTTAAGAGGCAGTATGGAATGGCAAATAAGACTTTTTAGAAAAAGGCATGTCCTTGTTTAGGAAACAGATGGCCTGAGGATAGAAATTCCTCCTGAGTTGCTCTGCTTTGGCCATGATGGTGCGGAACCTTCTGCCTGATTACAGAAGATGAAATAGTCCATTGCCGGGATGAGATGAGGGCCTTAACACTCCTAGTTGCCCTAGTCTTACATCTCCTGGTGTAAATGTCCAGCTGGGAAGGGGAGAAGGGTTTGGCTGCAGACCTCCTCTGTGGGTAAGCTCCTCTGTCAGTACATCTCCTCTGAGGGAAAGGAAATGACGCACAAGGACGAAGAACCGTACCTAACCCTAACCCTAACCCTAACTATCATTTCCTTTAGCTAAGAGGAGACGTACTGACAGAGGAGATTTACCCACAGGGGAGGTCTGCAGCCAGACTCTCTTGGGGAAGGGAGAGCTAACCTGAGTTCTACTGCCTGGATCACTCTCTGAGGGCGTTAGGGGGCTCAGATATCCACTCTGTTGCACTTTCTTCCTCTATATATGTTAAATATCACGTTCTAACGTTATAATTTTTACGTTCTAACGTGATAACGATATAATTCTTTTTACGGCGTGGCACCAATACGCTTCTGTACATGCACCTTCACCGTCTTCAGTGAGTTTTGTTACTGGAAGGCCAGGATTGGTTGTAACTTTCAGCTTTCTGATTGGCTAGAAAATGACTTCATCTGATTGGTGGCCCTGTGAGCAAACATTTTTCCATAAAGCGCTAGGCAGATTAGTGCCAAAATTATTTGTGCGCGCAAACGTGAATTTGCACTCGTAGATTGGTACTTGCAAGAGCGCAAGAGCAGTTTGGAGATTTGGAATACAGGTTTCATACTTGAAAACCATTCTATCTTCGTAAAAAATATTTTCTTGCAGGTGTTTGGTTTCACATTTGCAAAATGTTTTTCATATACAAGTGCGGATCACATAACACGTGTTTCTGTTCAGTATTTTGCGAATGAAAATTGCTTTCAGTACGAGCAATTTTCTTTTACGGGTGTAATCGAGAAATACACACACAAACATATATGGCACTATTCTGACTCCATAGTAGGAACTCTGCTGTTTTTTTTTCTAAAATATTGTCGAGAAGGAGCGTCGCTCAACTGCAATCCGGAGCAAAATTTTTGTTGCATCCAGGGACTTTGAAGCAGGTGCTACGGCACCAAAGTCAAGGTTTTTCCCTTTTTTTTGGATCTGAACTCAGACAAAGAGGGATGGAGAAAGACGTTCAAAATTGCTTGGGACTAAAGTAAGGTTCTCTCATTGCCTCTTGCAAACAGACGAACGGACTTGAAAGGGTTGTTTAAATTGATTTTTCCTTCAGTACCAATAATGTTCTGAATGTTCGGAATGTCAGTGTTCGGTTGTAATGGTGAAAGAGCCCTGTTGACAGAGATTGCTTTTGACAACGATCGTTTTGTTTGTTATTTTCTTGGAATGTATGTGACGTGCATCATTTTCCTTTCTGTCTAGTCTGTTCTCTATAGATGCACGATTTTCCTTTATGAACACCCTTTTCAGTGGTGATAGTACCTGAGTAACTCTGTTAATTGTCTTATTTCTTTCTTTTTTTAGTAAGGAATAAACCGCATATTCCTAACTATCAGAGTGGTATAGTTTAAGATTAGGACATTGCTTAACTTTCTGGGCATAGGGGCACCTCAACTGTATTGCAGGGTGGAGAACAAGGGGGGAGGTGCACTACTGCCACAGGCCCGACCCTTGCCCTTCAGGTAACCGTGACTAACTCAAATCCTGAAGCCTCCTAGGGCTCACTCATAGAGCGTGCAGTCAGGACAGAGGTTTAATTGGCCAGGAGCTGGGACCTAGATCCGCAATACCTCTGCCCACCCGACTACCAAGACGACCAACGCATAGCCCCTACTGGCTGCCTTGGTTACACTTGCTCTAGACTGTTGTTTTATAGCCACAACACTCCACTCTAGCTTACTCGCAAGCCAACCCACACGTAACTCCTTGCTGTTTAAATTAGCCACCATTACTCAGAATGAAGCTGCAATACAAACCGAGGCCTCATTTAGCTTCGGCTATGTGCGTTTCAACAAAATATTACAAGCTGTCTGACACGTCCCCTTCCCACACATATCAAATTCTTGGTTTCACCTGGTATAAGTGGGTGTTAAACACGCCGCCATTTCCACCAACCCATTACTTGAACTGAATCAAATCGTTGGTGGATGAACACCTTGAATTACTCATGTTTAAGACCATAGACGGAGTTTCATATGCTCTTGATTAGTCAAATAATACATGAAAAGCAACTTACATTTGCTTTCTCTGTGAGATCTGTAATTCATTTCACACTTTTTATACATTCTGATTACTGAATAGTAGAGTAGATGGTCTTAACTTCAGCAGAGCAGTACAGTGGGTTCTCCATAGTGTCATGCTGGGATTCAGCAGAAGAAGTCAGTCTGTTTTGTTGGTTGTTATGATGACGGAGCCATGAACTGAATTTATATACTTAATGGCGGGCTTACACTGTGTGATTTTTGGCCCATTTTGAGACAATTTTTCACTCGTGTGACTGTTTTGGGGATCGGCCCGAGTTTCGGCTTAATCGTGTGTTGTGCATCGTGTAGTATACATGGGGTAACGAGAAGCGATTAACACCTCACGACCAGCTCCCGATCAGCAGTCGTACAGTCGCAAGAAAATCAAACCTGTTTGAAATCCCGGTCGCCCCTCGTGAGGGTATCGCACTGTTGAAGCAGTGCCACCAGCCGATTTAACTCAGCCTCTCACGCTGCGCATGCGCAAATACAGCAGTGGAAGTGAAATTTTAGACAAGACGGAGCAGCACGGCAGTGCATTCTTCTTCTGTTTACACTGTAGTTCCGGATACAAGAGTCTGACGTGTCGTGTATGGACGTACAGTGTGAGCAGTCAGGTCGCATCAGAGCATCGGGCCGTATAGTGTGAGAACATGAATCGTGAGCTGCGAACTTTTAACCCCTGCGGTTCACTCGTACAGTTTAAACAGGAGCTGAATAACGCGACTGAAAAAATCGCACAGTGTATTCCCAGCTTTAGAGAAAGGTAGGTCAGTTACATCAACATTGGAATATTTCTGTACAATTCATGTTTAGGTGACAGCAAAGAGTTTAATTATATGTCAGTACACACCAAACCTGATCTATGATTCACAGTATATGTAAATAAAAATATGTATGTACTTGAACCAGCGACCTTCTGATCACAGGGCCAACTCCCTAACCGTTACACTCCCAGTTTGGAGCACAACATTTCATCAAAATTTGTGTATGAAATCATGGTGAATCACTCACTTCAATCTATGTTCTTGTATTGCTGCATATTCTGTCACTACAGTGGGGAAAAAGAAAAATGATGGTGCAAAACTAAGCTTATAGATTGATATTTGACTATTAGTGGAGGGAGAAATTTTGCACCAACTTTGAGATGCCTCAACGGGCGTCTCAGACCAGGCTCAACCCGAGCAGCATCACCACAGCAAGCAGCCCAATAACCATGTAGAGTACAGGACCTGTGAGTCACAGGAAGAGACACATCTCAGCAACTTTTTACATTAGGCAAATCAACAGGACTCTGCTCCGAATACATGATCTGATTTCTGAATTAATAGCCACCATAAATGTGATGAGGAAAGTCTGCAAAGGAAACTACAGAAAGTGGCTGTTTTATCTGTTCATATACATAATCATAACCACACGCATACGATGCTCGATACCTGTGAGCAGAGATGCTAGCTGCGTGTTGATTATAAAATGCTGTTGTAAGTGAGATGATGATCGATGTTGAGGTGGATATTCCAGCTGATCTCACTGTTCTAAGAGGGGCTGCTGTTGAAGGAGCTTCATGTGTACAAGTATGAGAGGAAGATGGGGAAGGAGCTGGGATATGAGAGGAAGATGGGGAAGGAGCTGGAATATGAGAGTAATCAATAGATGAACTATGAGAGAGTGAGAAACATAACATATGATCAAGGTGCATTTGGTACAAAAGTAAAATATTACCATCATCAATAATGAGAACCACTTTAGAATATGTGTCCTTCACAAGTCTGTCCACTCCACACCAATACGTGCCAGCGTCTGACTTCTGGAGCCCAGTAATGGTCACGTAGAATAGTCCTCCTCCTAAATCCTCAAGTTTGTATCTCCCAGAACTCGACTTATCAGATTTAATCAAGATGTGATTTTCTTTATCACATGGATCTTTACAGAAGTACTTTATATTTGAGTCGGCATATTGGTGAGAACATGAAATCTTTACAGATTCACCCACACGTCCCCTTACGTTCCCGCTTGATCCCACCGTCATCACTTCTGATATTAATACAAATAAAATAATAGCCATTCAATAATAATAACAATAACAACAACAATAATATTAATAATACATGAATAACAGAAAAACTGAAATCATCTTAGTCACATGACCCTTCACACAGGAAGTGGAGGGTGTTAGGGTGAGTGTGTTGTGGTGGTTTGTACATGCCTGCTAGATTACATGGCACACAGTATGTACCGTTAACAACATGCTCCTACTTCAGTTAGCTGTTTACTGTAGAATTCTATGAAACTGCTTTTGAGACTGTGTTTTTCAGACTGATTTGTAGTGAATTTACTGTATATTGCTGTTTTTCTTTTGTCTGGCATAATTACAGGCCTTTTCATTGGGTCTCTGTATATTATTTGAGTGAAGGTTTGCAGTACAACTTGGTTAATCATTTGAGAATGTGATTTTGTGAAAACTATATAAATGGTATTCATTGTAAAGTTAATTAAGCTAAACATAGGGTGTGGACAAGAGAAAAATAAAGAAACTTTTAAATAAACAAAGACAAGAAAGAAATAAAATGAAAAAGGGTCAGAGAAAAATATAAAAGACAAATGATACATGAGTTTGCCCATTTACCTAAAGCATCTCCTCAAAACATTTTTCCTTGTATGTCACACTAGCACTTTCACATTATGATGCTGTGATCTCAGCTTATCTATAACAATATTTTAAATTCAATATGTCTTTTAATCTTACAGCTACATTTCAGCAGAAAGTGGAGGTTGACCATCAAGACTGGGACCTTAGACAGGAAACCCTCTTGCGCTCGCACTCGCGCTCTCTCTCTCTCTCTCTCTCTCTCTCTCTCTCTCTCAAGCCAGTGACAGTGACAACTTCCTCATTTCATTCTGCCTAAATAAATCAGTCAAGTGAATGAGATCAAAAATATTTTTGCCTTTAGTCCTATTTCTAATAAGCCTAAAAAGCTTTGAGGAGCAAGACAGCAGCTTTGAAAAGCTTATGGTAACGTAAATAAGATGTATTTGCTTCACAAAAAAACATGAGATTACACGTATTAGTAGGTAACATGGTTGTCTGGCAGTTGCAGTACATGCAATTGATCAGCAGATGAGGTTCATTGCTAATTTAAATTCGTTTTTGTATTGATCCTTTAAATGACCCTAGATGTGTTGAATAAAGTATAGATTGTAAATAACAAAGCTGTTTTCTGTTAAGCTCGTTTTATTTGTTTGTCACTTCAACTAATAGAAAACCACTAAACAGAAGCAGAAATATACATATATCAAAAGTCTTTAAACAGTAGCCTAATCTAATAAACGTACCACCTTGATAATTAGCATGCAAAATATTATGACAACTTATCTGACGAAACTTACTGGAGAAAAAAAAGTACTTTCTAAAAGCCATATTGAGCGTGAAAGTTGCTAACAGCTGCCCTGCGGTGTGTTGGTGCCTGTCCAGGGTTGGTCCCCGCCTTGCGCCCATAGTTCCCGGGACAGGCTCGTCCCACCGACAACCCAGTTGGGAGTACGAATGAATGAATGAATGAATGAATAAGTTGCTAACAATAATTCACAGTAGAAAGTCAAAAGAATGTAATATAATACTTAAGTACAGTAACGAAGTACAACTACTCAATTACTGCATATACCCTGGATTTCAGTAGGTAGATCACTTTCATGTCTGTTACCACACAGAGTTATCAGGCGGCACAATGAGCTCGCAGCCACTTCCCCAACACCTGCCTGACCTGAAAATCAAGAAAAAGAGTGAGGTGTAAATTGTGGAACATGCTGGATGTAGGAAGCTCTATTCAAACTCCCAATATTAACATTTAGTGTGTTTATGTCAAAGTCGGCCATCTATACTGATGCACTATGAACACTACATAATGCTAAGACTAACATATCCTCGTGTTGAAACGCCAATCTGCATGGTATATTAAATTTCACCTCTTTGTTGAGGACACAGTGGATACGAGAAGATGAAGGTGCCCTGCTGAGTTGAGGATTATGAAGAAAATAGTGCACCACCTTTGCTGCTGTTTCGAGAAGGGAACCTTGAGGAGCCAGGGGCAACCGAGGATGAAAAGAACTGGATCAAGGTTTTGAGAATCACACTTTTTAACGAAAGCTGGTCACGTTTAGGAGGTTTGATTGTCACAGTGTAAACTTGCATTTTTTGGCGTTGAGCAGCAAAAGATTAATATGCTTATGAAGAGGATGGTGTTGGCCTGCTAACCAGGTAAATGTAAGAACTTAATAAAATGAATAAAAGATCTGCATTGAGACATATTTCTTGCTAAAATTGAAGACATGGAGCATTTTTACTCTACAAGTATGAAACTAACAGGACCCAAGCTCAGAGTAAAAGTTCCTCTCGTTAGCAAGCCAGCATCTACAGGCAATTTCTGCAAGCAATGAGATTAAAAGCAAAAATCATTAACAAATATTGATTTATAGATTAACGGAGAAAAATACTGTGATTACATTTGAACAGCTCTAGTAGCAGTCACAAGAATAATCTTCTGGAATATTGAGTTTTTGGTTCCTAATCAATAAAATCTCCTGTAAAACCCCATCCATGCTCATGCACTCACTGTTCGTGCCCGTATCCGCCAGGCTGGACAGCAGCCACGCCCACCACACCAGGGGGACGGTGTATCCAATCAGAAGCAGGCCTTTCCAGTTTAGAGCCTCCTGGTGGTTGCATTTGAGACGTGCCAGACTTTTCACCGACGTGAAGAGCACTACAGCATCAAGAAACATCCACACAAAGGCCGAGAGGAAGAGGAAGTGCAGGATGCCTGCTAGGGTTGCACCTGGCCACTGAATGTGTAATGTGAGAAAAAAAGAGATTGATTAAAGACATAATTTCTCATTTTGCAGACTTTTAAATCTTCTCACGTAACACCGTCTTCTTCTTTGACTTCTGCCAGAGATGGGGGTCACTACAGCGGATCAACCTGTATCAACATTTTGAACTGGCTAAAGTTTCTGGGGAAAAATACACTACCTATTCTTCAAATCAGACAATATACTGTATATTCATCTTGCATTGTGAAAGAGCATTGTGGCGATCAATAAACATCACACAAAGAGCAGAGAAAAGAAGGTGCGAGGAAGCAGCGACAAAAAGTAAAAGCTGTTCAGGTATTAACTCTCACCTGGTAACATCTTATCCTTCTTCTACTGTGAATTTCTGTGTGAGCAGGTAAAACAGAGTGAGCTTCAGAATTGAACATATATACACAAGGTGGAGTTGGGGCCGTGCTGGTCACTCTGGGGTTCTTTCCAAACCACGCAAAGATGAACAGAGTCAAGCTGAGGAACACCAGCCCCACCACGACAGTCACGGTGTTGACTAGATCCACAGCAGCATCACTCTGGAAGGCAACAGTCACTGAAATATTTAGTCTCTGTATCAAAGCAAAGCAACCAACCTTTGCGTGTAGTATCACAGGCAATATTTTACCTTAAAATGCATTCAAATTATTCAAAGATGAATTTATTTTTGCCATTAATTTCTGATCTAAAATGATGTGGAAATAATTGTTTGATGTACATAATGCTGGATTTACATTTAAATGCATTTGATGAAATACTTATATCTAACAAACAGCAAGAACAAAACTATGCAATCAATGGTTTTTATATTTACACATCCACATGAATAATGTATTTCTACGTTTCTAGTACTTGACCAGACTGGGGATCATCTGACTCTTGCTTCTAACACACATAATGGGGTAAAATATGATCCACTAAATTCTCCTATGATTCCTTGTTTGGGTGCGGTCTGCATGATGAGGCGGTGGACAGAGTGGAACACGCTGAACACTGCCCAGTGTGGCTGCTGTTGGTCTGACTGATGCTACAGCCATCCACGACCCATTCAGTCTCCTCAGTACACTGGGACAGACAGCCTTCAGGGTCAACACTTGGAACAATGAAGTGAGGAATAATTGGTTTAAAAATCAATGAAAACATTTGCCAAAAATATAAAGCTACTGTAGGTCACAATGGGTAAACCCAAGAACGCTTCATGAAACACAATTTTTAAGTGCACACAAACAAGAAAGATTATAACCTCAAGGGCAGCGTTATCCTCCCAGCTCACATGGCGTGTGTCGGGAATTGAAGGTGACAGTTGGAAAACTGTGTGATGGTGGTTTTAGAGCAGTGTGGCTGATACCACAGTGGAGCATCATAGTGTTCTCGAGTGTCTTTGCTTTGGGGTTAAGAGGCTGGAGTTTCAACATGTCTAACATGTTGCTGCTTACTTGTAACTCCATAGAGCCACAGCAGCTGATCTGAAACACAATCAGAAAGAATAATCAAAATTAGCTTAAGATATAAAACACAAAGATCAAGTATGTCATCACAAAAGCCCGCTTCCTTACTGCTTAATACAAAGGTTTTATAAACTAACAACCGAAACCTCGAAACATTTGAACATATTAAAGTGTCACAGTTCCCCATTCATCCAGGTGTCTGATCCTTTCATCCTCATCTGATGTGCTTGCTGTTTTGTTCATTCTGGAAGAAAGAGTGTTTGTTTTTATGACTGTTTTGGTTCGATCCTTCTTATTTTTAATAAGGTTAACTGTGGACTATGAATTTGTCCTTCTTGTTGCAAGACAGCAAACATTTTATAAGTGCTGTACTTTATGCCAATATGGAATAACAATCCATCAATCAACAGATGTTTCTACTTTTTTAGCAGTTGATCATAATTACATTAGTCAAAACTAATAGAAATAGTATTTCCAATAACAGTAGTTAAATCATAAGTTAAATTGTCTAATGGCAGGTACTCTGTTCAAATCATTCAGAATTAGAGTAAATAAACTAAATAAGTGCAATGTATTTACTTGTTTTAAAGAGTTTATCAGTAAAGAACACACATTTCATGCAGTGACTGCTCCCATACCTTTGTTTTTTCTGTGAAATCTCCAACAGATTAATGTCATTAAATGCGTCTTTCACACTAGGTAGGCGTTGTGTTCAGGAATGCTCTTGGTCCGATGCAAGGAATTTGGATGTCTGATGTGGTTAGTAATTGATAAACATAATGTAAATCAAGACAATCCGTTTTACTGCAAATGTCTTTATATCATACTCATATAGGATATAAGAAAAGGCATAAATTGTCCATGATTATCAGACCAACTCCTCAGCGTTACGCTACCAGAAGTGCTTCAATAATAACTGTTGTTACACCTCTCTAAGGACACCAACCCGTGACTTCATGACGATGAATTCCAAATACCAGTGTTTAGTAATATAATCTTATTCATATTTGTTTGATGCTTTACCTAATCCTTTGAAGAACATGCTTATGGAGTAGTTGGTGTCGGTCGACTTCTGAAGATGTAACAAGAATATCCAGTTTCTCCGTCCTGTTCACCACTGAGTTCCCATAATACCTGGGGATTTATCAAATTGTTTTATTAAGCAACCAGAAGCTGCTCTTGAACAATAAGCACCTGTTTGAAATTCTTGCTTGAAACCTGTTCAAAACCAGAGAAAATGATTTCTTTTCACAAACACATAGATCAACGTCTGTGGTTTCGTTTTTAAACAATATTACTACTTACATCTTGTGAGAGCTCTGGTAGCAGGAGATATTTAGAATTGATCCAAACACAGAGACTCATTTCTCTATAAATTCAACCTACAAAGAGGTTGTTTACTTGCCAGAACAGTTACATGTAATTAGTGATCATCTTAGTCACTCATATGGTCATAGATATGTATATAAAAGCAGTAAATGTCATATGGATTTAACTAGTCACAAACCTACATTCTTTTAAGACACTGTGACTTTCAGGTCTGAAACAGAAGAATCATCCACAATTACAATTAATAAATTAGTCAAAATTAACAAATTATTAGAGGCGGCAATGTAGGCTCAGTTTGGCATTAAAGGGAATCTTTGATTGCTACTGTTGATTTGTTTGTCTAGGCCTGAGAATTTGAATGTTCACAATTTATAATTAATAAAATAAGTCAAGGATTTTATTTAATATATACACTACCACCAAATTTTCAATTATTCTTCAGAGCAAATATGATGATTGAATAAATAATTGAATTAAAATTGCTAGAGAGAATCTCTATATGTGGTTAGAATGCTCTCATCTGGACAAGACTCTTAACTCCAAAATGGATAAATTTAGGAATGGAAGTCACTCTGGATAAAATCGTCTGCAAAATGCCATACATTTTCCAGCTGTTCCAGTTAGGAGGGCTGCTGTTGAAGGAGCTTCATGTGTACAGAGTATGAGAGGAAGATGGGGAAGGAGCTGGAATATGAGAGGAAGATGGGGAAGGAGCTGGAATATGAGAGTAATCAATAGATGAACTATGAGAAGGTAGAAACATAACATCACGATCAAAAGGTGCATTTGGTACAAAAGTAAAAATATTACTATCATAGATGACAAGAACCACTTCAGTATATGTGTCCTTCAAAAATCTCTGTCCACTCCACCAACCATATGCCAGCGTCCCAGCTTCTGGAGCCAGTAATGGTCACATGAATAGTCCTCCTCCTAAATCCTCAAGTTTGTATCTCCCAGAACTCGACTTATCAAGATTTAATCAGATGTGATTTTCTTGATCACATGGATCTTTACAATGCTTATTTATATTTGAGTCAGCAAATTGGTGAAACATGAAATCTTCACAGATTCTTACCGTCCTTACGTTTCCGGCAGTCCACCGTCATCCTTCTGATATTAATAAAATAAAATAATAGCCATTCAATAATATTTTCGTAACATAACAATAATAATACATGAATAACAGAAAAACTGAAATCTTTTTAGTCATATGGCCCTTCACACAGGAAGTGGAGGGTGTTAGGGTGGGTACGTAGTGGTGGTTTGCATATGCCTGCTTTAAAAACTATTATCTTATGCTATTTGAGTGAAGGTTTGCAGTACAACTTGGTTAATCATTTGAAATGTGATTTTTGTGAAAACTATATAAAATGATATTCATTGTAAAAAGTTAATGAAGCTAAACATAGAGGTGTAGACAAAGGTTAAAAAAAAACAAAAAACTTTTTAAATAAACAAAGACAAAGAAAGAAGTGAATAAAATGAAAAATATAAAAATATAAAATATAAAAGACAAATGATACATGACAATTTACATTTACCTAAAGCATCTCACTCAAAACATTTTTCCTTGTATGTCACACCAGCATACAACTCTCACGTTATGGTGCTGTGATCTCAGCTTATCTATAACAATATTTAAATTCAATATGTCTTTAATCTTTTACAATACAAGTTTGTAGTTAACTAAACTCAAGACTTACTTGGAAAAACAAGAACAAAACAAATGAAAGCATCCAAGCAGACTTCATTTCAGCAGAAAGTGGGAAGTTGACCATCAAGACCTAGGACTTTGCTTGGTTTGAACGAAACCCTCCCTCTCCCTCTCTCTCTCTCTAAAGCCAGTGTCAGTGACAACTTCCTCATTTCGTTATGTATCAATAAATCAGTCAGTAGATTAGATCAATTTTTTTGTCCTTTAGTCATACAGTCTATGTTTAATAAACTCAAAAGGTTTGGGGATCGATGGAGCAAAGACTAATGGATGCCGATAGTCCAAATTTATTCAATTCCAAATAAATATGAGTAATTCAACAAACTTTCTTGCTGTGAAACCATCTTATCATGCTTACACATCACTTTTCTGTATGAGATATTTTTACCAAAACATAGTCTGATGATCATTTGATAACACAAATGCATTAGGAGTCATGATCAAGCAATTCACTTAAAAATATGGCAACTCTTAAATTCATCCCAAAACACTACTGAACTTGAGCCAAACTTGCAATTGGTTTACTACTTGTTGCAAAATCTAACTCTCAACCACTCAAAAGTTGCTAACATGTTATAAGTAGTAATAAATAGTATAAGTAATAATGATGTGATATAATTTTAACGCATTGAAACAAGACTAGAGGATATTGGGCGTGGAAAGAAACAGTGGAGCAAGTCAAGACAAGAGCTCAGCCAGAAAATTACAGCCACTGTCATTGACCATGTTCATAGTCATGTGTTACCAACTATTAAGAACATTCAAGAAATAACGATTCGTAACATTCACTTGCTGTAATTCAAATATAGACACAGTTATCGAATGTATGTTGCTGCAGTATTCTACATTACATACGGTATAATATTTATGAACTCTAAGGAGCACCTGCAGTTGGTAGCGAGTGGTGCATTGTTCACTGCTGACCATGGGCGGCAATTCTTCAGATGGTGCTGAGGTGCACTCACGTTTACAGGAAATACAGGCTGCTGTAACTGCCAGACCTGACTTATATCACAACATTCATTCCAGTCCTCTATCAACTGAGATATCAATATGCATCATATGATTGCATCATAGAAGCATCACCTCTGTTGCATCCTCTGTATATCTGAGGCTAGTCCTGCTGTATACATCCCAATAGTTGGGTCAAATAAATCTGGACAGTTTATTTTATTCCTTGATGAGATTTACTGAGCACTTCTGGAGTCTGAAGGGAGAGATGCTACAGAAGAGATCATTCTTATGAAAACACAAAAATGAAGAAAACAAATTTTGTCATGTGATATGAAAAAGGCATGTGATTTACAGTAAATCACAAGCCTGTAGCAACGAGCAAATTGAACCTTAAGCGCCCAGAAGTCGACAAAACCGGTCGCCACTCTGAGGTCAATCTGAGGAAACCGAGGTTTATTAAGCTGATTCAAAACCAGAAAGCTGATCCTCATGGTATGGAAGCAAAATCCAGTGTCGCCAGAAGCAAGAATTAATCCAAATACAGCAAGCAGGGTCAAAAGCGGAGACAGGCAAACAAGAGAGCGCTTGATGCCATGTATTTCCGCGCTAGCAATACTTCACAAAAACCGTTGTAACTGAGGTCTTTAAATGCAGTAACAGCTATGATGAGGCTAAAAAACTTCAAGATGCTGGTGATCCTAGTGGCTGGTCATTGTGGAGATCTGGAACTGCAGGAGTCTGGCCAGGCGGACTCCTCCCTTGGCTCCTGGGCAGGGCTCTCCACAATGCCTTTTCGTATCTTATGACAAAATTTGTTTTCCACATTTTTGTGTTTTCATACACAACCAATAAAACCACTTTATCTTCACAGAAGCTGTGTTTTTGTTCTTTGTTGCTCCCTCTTTGTGTGTACTTTTTCCTGCAGTAGGTGAGTATTTTGTCTGAGAGTGTTCTCGATTGCTTGTGCATGTCTGCTATTTTGACTGATGTGTGTTACTATTTCAGTGATGATGCAATTTTACGTAAGCTATTTCGTTATTTGGTGATTGACATAGAGGGTTTTGAAGGGGAAAATCTGAATTCTGCAAAGTTGTTGAATGTTTGAGTGATTTGAGAATGTGATTATTGTTTTTGAAAAAAAGATAGTTGAGGCCTGAGGTAGCGCTAGAATAGATATGGTTGTCTGGGGTTGTAGTATACAATTATTGGCAGTTGGTGTTCTCGCGGTTTTATATTTTGCTTGGCTCCTGCAATCTGACCGTTGATTGCAAGTTAAATCTGTTTATTGATCATTTAAAGGACGTAGCGTGTGAACAAAAGTATAGATGATTGAAAATAGCAGAAACTGTGTTTTTTTTAATTAATCTCATTTATTTGTTTGTAACCTCAACTAATAGAAAACCACTAAACAGAAGCAGAAATATACATATATCAAAAGTGTCTTTACAGTAACCTAATAAACGTACCACCTTGATAATTATATACACTTAGATCTTTACTGTTGTAATATATGTATTTTTTCAATATTTGAACACAAAACAAAATGAATATATATATATATATATATATATATATATATATATATATATATATATATATATATATATCTCAACCTATCTAAAAGAAACATGCAAGGAAGAAAAAAAGTACTTTCTACAAAGCCATATTGGCGTAGAAGTTGCTAACAGCTGCCCTGCAGTGTGTTGGTGCCTGTCAGGAGTTGGTCCCATATAAGCCCTGCAGTTCCCCGGGACAGGCTCGTCTTCTACGACAACCCAGTGCAAAGTCTGAATGAATGAATGAATGAATAAGTTGCTAACAATAATTCACAGTGAAAGTCAAAGAATGTAATATAATACTTAGAAGATACCCAATGCTGAGAAGTACAACTACTCAATTACTGCATATACCCTGGATTTCAGTAGGTAGATCACTTTCATGTCTATTTACCACAGGATTATCAGGCATCACAATGAGCTTTCATATGCTTCTAACACCCTGCTTGACCCGCAGAAAATCAAGAAGAAAGAGTGAGGTGTAGGTGTAGAACATGCTGGATGTAGGAAGCTCTGTTCAAACAATATTAACATTAGTGTGTTTACGTCCAAATTAGGCCATCTATACTGGAGTGCATAGACACTACATAATGCTAAGACTAACATATCCTAAATGTTGAAGCATGAAAATCTGCATGGTATATTAAATTTCACCTCTTTGTTGAGGACACAGTGGATGAGGAAGATGAAGGTGCCCTGCTGGGAGTTGAGGATTATGAAGAAATAATTGCACCACCTTGCTGCTGCTGTTTGTGAAGGGCCAGGAGCCAGGCAACCCGAGGATGAACTGGATCAAGGTTTTGAGAATCACACTTTTACTTGAAAACCTGGTCCCGCGTTTAGGAGGTTTTGATTGTCTTAGCGTCGCTTTGCATTTTTTCAGCGTTGAGACAGCAAAGATTAATATGCTGATGAAGAGGATGGTGTTGGCCTGCAACCAGAATAAATGTGAGCACTTAATAAAATGAATAAAAGATCTGCATTGAGACATATTTCTTTCAAATTGAAGACATGGGGCATTTTACTCACCACAAAGTATAAGAAACTAACAGGACCCAGAAAGCTCCAGGTAAAGTTCCTCTGGGTACTTGGCCAGCATCTACAGAGCAATTTCACAGAAAAACAATGAGATTCACGAAAAAGTAAAAAATCATTAACAAATATTGATTTACTCCATATTTATCATCAGCTCCTACTAAGATTTTACTAATAAAATGCACAAAGAATCTTTTCTTCTTTAAACTTTTGAAAAGGACTTTTTTGCATATAGTTTGATGCTAATTGGTGCAAAATATTGAAGAAATTAGCTATAGCTCCTTCCTGTGCATTAGTAACATAGATGGTCATTATAAACTATTGATATGAACTAAGTCTATATCAATATAAATATGGAGATAGATTAGCAGGGAGAAAAATACAGTGATTACATTTGAACAGCTCTAGTACTTGATCCACCAAGAATAATCTTCTTAGAATATGAGTTTTGGATTTCATCGGCTAAAATCTCTGGCAAAACCCCATCCGTAACTCATACCCTGTTCACTGCCGTATCCGCCAGGCTGGACAGCAGCAGCCGCCACCACTGCAAGGGGCGGTGTATCCAATCAAGCAGGCCTTTCAGTTTAGCGCCTCCTGGTGGATTACGCATTTGAGGCGTGCCAAAGACTTTTCACCGACGTGAAAACACTACAGCATCGAAACATCCACAAGGCCAAGAGGAAGGAAGTGCAGGGATGCCTGCTAGGGTTACGCAGCCACTGAATGTGATAATGAGAAAAAGAGAGATTGATTAAAGACATAATTTCTCATTTTTGCGCAGACTTTAAATCTTCTCACATTAACACCGTCTTCTTCTTTAGAACTTCTGCAGATAGAAATTCTTCCTGGCCGATCAACTTCACCATGTCGCATTTTGAACTAGCTAAAGTTTCTGAAATACTACTACTATTCTTCAAATCAGACAATATACTGTATATTCATCTTGCATTAGCAAACATTGTAGCGTCAATAAACATCACACAAAACGAAGAAAGAGTCTGAGAAGCAGGCAAAGTAAAGCTGTTCGAGTGTGCTCTCCTGGTAATTTCTTGTATATACCAATTTCTGTGTGAGCAGGTAAACCTTGGTGAACCCAAGAACAAACATATACACAGGTGGGTTAGAGCCGTGCTTCTGGTCACTCTGGGGTTCTTTCAAACCATAAGATGAACAAGAGAGTCAAGCTGAGAACACCAGCCCCTACGACAACCGGTGTTGACTAGATCACAACAACATCACTCTGAAGCAACAGTCACTGAAATATTTCAGTCTCTCATATCAAAACAAGCGCAACCACTGCCCACGTGTAGTAACACCAGGCAATATTTTACCTTAAAATGCATTCAAATTATTCAAAGATAAAATTTAAATTAAATATTTTTACCATTAATTTCTAGTCTAAAATGATGGCCAAATGGTGGCTGATGTATACATAATACTGGATTTGCATTGAAATGCATTTGATGAGAAAATACCTTATATCTAACAAACAGCAAACAAAACTGTACAATCAATGGTTTATATTTACATCCATGAATATTATATTTCCTGCCGTTCCTAGTACTTGTTGAACTGAGGATCATACAGCTGCCCTTCCTGTGAGAAGACCACACATAATGAGAATTAAAATATGATCCACTAAATTCCTCACGCTGATTCCCCTTGTTTGGAGTGGGGTCTGTGATGAGGCGAAGGTGGACAGGTGAACACATGAACCTGCAGTGTGGCTGTATTGGTCCTGACTGATGCTACAGCCATCCGGCCATTCAATCCTCCTCCAGTACTTACACAGGACAGGCGGCCTTCTGGGTCAACTGCTGGAACAATGAAGTGAGGAATAGTGGTTTAAAAAAATCAATGAAACATTTTACAAAAAATGTCAAAAGCTACTGTGGAGTCTATTAGGTAAACTTAAAAAAGAACACTTCATGAAAACACAATTTTTTAAGTGCACAAAACAAGAAAAAAGTTATAACCTCCAAAGGGCAGCGATTATCTCCAAACCTCACATAGACGTGTGTCAGGGTAGAAGGTGACCAGTTGGGTGAGCTTCTGTGTGATGGTAGTTTTAGAGCAGTGTGTTCAATGCACAGTAGACATCATAGTGTTCTCAGTGTCTTTGCTGGGGTTAAAGAGGCTGGGTTTCAACATGTCTGACATGTTGCTGTAACTCATGAAGGCCACAGCAGCTGATCCTGAAACACAACCAGAAAAAGAATAATCCAAAATTAACCAAGATATAAAACACAAAAGATCAAGTATGTCATCACAAAGCCCTTCTTACTGCTTTTTAATACAAAGGTTTTATAAATAACAATAAAAACATTTAAGACATATAAAGTGTCACGGTTATACATTCATCCAGGTGTCTGATCCTTTCATCCTCATCTGATGTAGCACTGTTTGTTCATTCTGGAAGAAGAGTGTTTGTTTATGGCTGTTTTGGTTCTAGATCCTTTGCTTATTACTGTAAGAGTTAACTGTGGACTATGAATTGTCCTTCTTTGTTGCCAGACCTTAAACATTTATAAATTATGCTGTACTTTGTGCAATATGGAATAACAATCATCCAATCAACAGATGTTTTCTGCTTTTTTTTAGCAGTTGATCATAATTACATTGAAGTCAAAACTAATAAAATAGTATTTCCAGCAGTAGATTCAAATCATAAGATTCTAAATTGTCTTATAGCAGGCGCTCTGTTTAAATCATTCAGATTGCGAGGAGAAACCAAACTAAATAAGTGCAATGTATTTACTTGTTTAAAGTTTATCGGCGAAACACATTTCATGCAGTGACTGCTCCCTTCTGCTTTGTTTTTCTGTAAAATCTCCAACAGATTAATGTCCCCGTCGGCGTCTTTCACACTAAGTGGGCGTTGTGTTCAAGAGTGCTCTTGGTCCGATTGCAAAGATTTGGATGTCTGATGGTTAGACAGTATTAAACATGGTAAATCAAGACAATCCGTTTCTGCAAACTCTTCCATAACATACTCATGTAGGATATGAAAAAGGCATAAATTGTGTGAATATGGAGCCAACTCCCTCAGCGTTGAGCTACCAAGTGCTTCAATAATAACTGTTACACCTCTAGGACACCAACCTTACGTGACTTCATGGCGATGAATTCAAATACCAGTGTTTATTAAATACCCAATCTTATTCATATTTGTTTGATGCTTTACCTGACATCCTTTGAGAGACATGCTTATGGAGTAGTTGGTGTCGGTCGACTTCTGAAGTGTGAAGACCAGTTTCTCCGTCCTGTACCCATAGTTCCCCATATTACAAGTTTATCAGGAATTGTTTGCTTCAACTTCAACCAGAAGCTGCTCTTGAACATTCAAACACCGAGTCTAAAGGAATGCTTGTACGACCTGCTGTTCAAAACCAGACGAAAATGATTTCTTGCTACAAACACATAGATCACGTCTGTGGTTTCCGTTTTTTAAACAATACTTTATTACTTACATCTTGTGGGAGCTCTGGCGCGGAGATATTTGGGGTCTGATCAAGAAACACAGAGACTCCACATTTCTCTGTAAATTCAACCTACTAAAAGAGGGGTTGTTTTACTTTTGGAACAGTTACATATGATGGTATTGATCTTAGTCACTATGTCATAGTCATAGATAATAATATATAAAAGCAGTAAATGTCATGTGGATTTAACTAGTCACAAACCTGGCATTCTTTAAACACTGTAGTTCCAGGTCTGAAATGAAGAATCATCCTGTTACAATTAGGAAATAAGTCCAAAATTAACAAATTATTAGAAATGACAAGAGTGAAAAGCTCAGTTGGCATTAAAAGTAAGTCACTCTGGATAAACTGTAAAATGTACATGTTGGGTAGAAAAAGCCAAAACTACAATATATGTGCAAATTCCTCAAGTAGGACTTTAACAGTATCCATGCCAAATTATTATCAGTGGTAAAGACAATACTCTTGTTATATGGAGGACACAGTGCTGCCCATTAGAGGCCTACCAGTTTGAGGAAGGAATTTCTACTGTAGTAAGTCTCAGGTGGACGATGGGGCAGGTCCTGCAGTATGAAAGACAAAGATATAAGTTACAAGTTATGTAGAAATCTCGTACAGTGAATATGATTATGTTAGGAAGAAAGCCAAAGATTAACCATCTTTAATCTGTAGTTCTACTTCTCTTGGATCCATCAGATCGTTGTTTCACACCAGTAAAGTGCAGGCGTCCGATTTCTCAAGTCCAGTAATGATCACTGGCTTCTTTACCTGGAATCCCTGTACTCTGTACCTCCCCACAACAGACTGACCATACTTAAGTAAAGTGTGCTCTTCTGTTGGTATGGATACCTGCAGAGTAATACATGCTGTTTTAGCCACTGAGCATGGAACAGTCACTGACCTCAACATACATCCTGTTTTGTGATAAGCCTTGATGAAGTCTGACCTCTGTCACAAACGCTGCACACATTCATAAATAAAGTCTAACAAGTTAAACCACAAATAGGACTGGCTTTAATCCTTACATCTAAAAAAAAACAGTTGAAGTCAGAATTGTGCTCGAAGTCCCAAAGTGTTAAAAGTAGGTGTTTGCAAAAAGTGGTTTTCAAAGGATGAGAAAAAGTTATCAGTGCAGAAAATCTTCTTTTTTAACCATAGCACAAATATTATAATTTTCCATACCATTATCCATACCAAGAATTGTATCAGTGAAGTAAAGACAATACTCGCGGCCTGTGGAGGACACAGTGCTGCGATAGAGGCCTTCTGGTTGAGGAAGGAATTTCTGCTCGAAGTAAGGAGTCTGCTGGGTGGACGATGGGGGCAGGAATCCTGCAGTGAAAGACCGAAGATATAAGTTACAAGTTATGTGGGAAATCCATATGGCCAATGAATATGATTGTTAGGAAGGAAAGCCAAGATTCTAACCATCTTCAATCTGTAGTTCTACTTTACTCTTTAGATCCATCAGATCGTTGTTTCCACACCAGTAAGTCACGGCGTCCGATTTCTCCGTCCAGTAATGATCCACTGGCTTCTTTTACTGAATCCTGTACTCTGTACACTCCCCAACAGACCCAGCCATACTTAAGTAAAAGTGTGCTCTTCTGTTAGACTTCTTGGATACCTCAGTAAATAGCTGCTGTTTTAGCCACTGAGAGCATGGAACGGTCACTGACCACTCCAACATATCCTGTTGTTTTTGTATTCAGCGCAGTAAGTCTGACCTCTGTCACAAACATGCACACATTCATAAATAAAGTCTAACAAGTTAAACCACAAATAGGACTGTTTAATCTTACATCTAAAAAAAAAAAACAGTTGAGAAGTCAAGTGTGCTCAGTCAA
This sequence comes from Distichodus sexfasciatus, assembly GCA_032718565.1. Classification (NCBI taxonomy): domain Eukaryota; kingdom Metazoa; phylum Chordata; class Actinopteri; order Characiformes; family Distichodontidae; genus Distichodus; species Distichodus sexfasciatus. The sequence continues at coordinate 43,337 of JAVGVS010000672.1, read as the reverse complement.
AAAAAGTGTTAAAGTAGGTGTTTGCAAAAGTGGTTCAAAGGATGAGAAAAGTTATCAGTGCAGAAAATCTTCTTTTAACTTCCTGCTAAAATATTACTCAATTTTACAGTGTCAGAGAACAAACAGTCTAAAAAGAATTAGACATATTCCTTTGTGGTTATACTTATTCAATTTATTCTGTGGTGCTGCTTAATATAGGATAAATTCATGTAATACGTTCAACAAACTGATAATGGTTTCTTCTCTGACAAGGTTTGTTAACACTTCCCTGTGTAATTTTATCATTTTAAATATTCTACATTTGTGTTTTTGAGTATGACTGACTTTTTGGTTACTGAGGTTAAGGGTAAGGTTAGGTATAGCTGTAGTATTGTTTACACTTAGTTATTATATGAGTCTATAGAAAGATAAGTTGTGTGTGTGTGTATGCGCGTCTGTGTGTGTGTGAGACAGAAAGCAAGGCAGCGAGAGTGTTTTCTTACTCCTAAAGTTTACCCTCTTGCAGCTGTCTCTTTTTTAAATTCTGAATTTCACAGCTATATAAAAACTGTTCTATCGGCTATATCTTATAAAGCTATTATCTTCTGCAAAGAGTGAATAACAAAATGTATGTATTGAGTGTTGAGATAAGTCTTATACACACAAATGCCTGGAGGGTTTAAATAAGGGTAAACACAGGTAAACAGATTCAAAACTCTAAATTCTGATAGAACTGATAGAAATAATCACATTTATTTGTAGAAACCTATGTTTATACAAGTTATGATGTTTTTATTTAAAAAATGAAAGAAACATATCTAAGCAAATGTTAAACTGCAGCTGCACAAGATGCCATACTTTGTTCACTAGCTGTTTCTAATGAATTGACACTTAAAATCAAGTTTAAAGTGTATTTTATTTATTGAGGTTAGAAAGATTTGTATTTGTGCCTTAAATTGCTCAAAGTACAGCCACATTACCTGGATGTAAGTGTTCTGCCTGTGATGTGAGAACAAGAATTGTGTATTAAATTTAAATTATATTTTACATTATATATGAAAGCAGGACTTACCGAATAAAAGCAGCCAAATGACCCAAAGACTCATTATTTTTTACCTCTTTCCGTAATACTGTGAATTAAGAACTTATTTCCCAAAATGTTTTACTAGACTTCTGTAGGTACCGTTAGCTCCGTGGAGTGTTCGTTTTTTCATTTTGGTGACAGTCTTTATATGAGTAATACTGAAATGAGGAACAAACTCATCTTCCTGATTCTCTCTCTCTCCCTCTCTGTCTCACACGTGTTCATTTTCTCCGGCAAGAAATTTATTACTGTATCTGTATGATATGAAACTCAGTTCTTCTTCAGCTTTCAAAGTCAAACAGCATAGCTGAAGACAATCTTTATTTATTAGCTTAATTGTGCACATTTTTATTCATCAGTGAGTGAAGAACTCCTATCACTTACTGTACATTCCCAAATTAACAAGAAATTACAGGATTAGAGTAAGATCAAGTTGCTCATAGAGGACTGTCCGTATAATCAGAAAATGGAAGGAGCTGTGGATAAGAGTATCTGGTAAAAATATCATAAATGTAAATGTATATGATGATCAACACAGTTACCGCAACACAGTGCAAAAAATAACCACAAACTGCTTTTTCCCATGCTTTTTACTTGCAAAGTTCAATACAGAGGTCTTATGGATTACGAAGAACTTCAAAAACCAGTGACGCACACCTAAAAATAAGAATGCAAAGTTGCACATTTGACTTCCTTGTTTGTTTTTTGAAAGAACTAGAAAGAAAAAAAAAACTTTCTGTTCTCCACCTTCTTTAAATGTGAACACATATTTCGGGTAGTGGTGATGGTTAAGATACTCTGGATCAAGAAGAAATCCTAAGCCTACCATGATTGGGTCCCTGAGCAAGACCTTTATCCCCAAAATTGAATTTAGAGAACTGAAAGTTAGACACACTCATGATGACCTTTGACTCCAGCACACAGACGTAACCTTCCAGGTACCAAGATAAGTTCCTGAAATGAGGACAATTGAAGTTACTCTGGATAAGAGAAATACCTTAAATGTAATTGTAAATTTAAGAATTCTAAAGATGTACAGCAGGTATAACCAGGTACACATCAAGGGCCTAAATCATACCACTCCATAAAGAAAGCACATAATAATCATCCTGTTACGTTCCCCACGATCGTCCCTATCTCACAGCCTTGGTTTCAGTGAAGGTTCCCATTTTGGAACTAGTGCCAACAATTCGGAGGGTGTAATGAGATGGGTGGTAGCGGTCTAGTGGTTAGGGTTAGGATAGTCGCCTCTGGACCAACAGGTTGTGGGTTCAACTTTCAGCACTATCACTTCTAGGTCACTGAGCAAGACCCTTAGCCCCAAGTTACTCTGATGGAGACTGTCCCTAAATGTAAATGATTAAGTTGAATATATAGATTAGATAGACAATTACCGTTTATTTTGTGTTTGCCATTATCATTTGAGTTTTGAGCGTGAGTTATTACCATCAACTAAGAAATCTTACGGTAGTTAATATGTGTAGATACCGACTTCTTTCATAAGTGAAAAGAGGCAAAATTAGGTGCTTTTATTTAAATATATCCTCTGAGCTTGACACAGCATCTGAAAAGACGCGTACATTGTGGCTCTATGAGAAGGTTTGCTGGCTTCTTCACTCGTCAAATAAATAAATAAATAAATAAATAAATACTGTAGTTTGGAACTAGGAGTTAAACAGTAACAGTTTTACACATCGGATCGTTTTTATTAAAGGTGTACGGCAGGGTGACGGTAACGCGCATGCGCGCAGCTGTCCACCACGCAGGTTTGAGGTGTGCTAGCATGACGCAGCAAAAAGTGCGGTTTCATTAAAACATTATTTAATTAATCCTGATAATTGATATTTTAGGTAATTCTTCAGACAGGGCAGATACATGGAAGCTGTGAGAAGAGATGATGACGAAGGAGGTGAGAATGACCTTTACTGCATTTATCTAGCAGTAGTTGGTGATAAACTAGCTAGCAAGCTAACGTGACGCTACATGCTAGTTTGTTAAACGTAAATGCCTTAATTATATGTGTTTGCTGAGGGTGTAGTCAGTCAGATTATCTTTGTTTAGACTTTACTGCTGCAAAAAAATGATTCAAATGAGGATCAAAGTGTAGTTGGAGGAGAGACAGTTTTACAAAAATGTTTGTAGTCTTAAACTCCGGCAACAATACTTTGTTCAGTTTCTGATTCTGATTTATACATTAATTAAGATGTTTAAAATTACAAAATGATTTTTCTGTGAAATATTTCTTGCTCTGAAACAGTAATTTCGTTTCTGCCATAAAACATGTTGAGAATGTTCACGCATCTTGGTGCATTTATGACATATCTGCACATTTTTACCTATAACAGTATTTGCTTGTGTTGGAATGTGGAAGATGCTGTAATAATGAACTAAGCCAGGACTGCTGGTATATAGTTTTTCATATACACGTCTACAAAAGATTGCAAATGACCTGACTGTAAATTACAAATCCTCCAGTAGGAGGCAGTACATACAGAGGTTTATACCCGACCGTGTAAGAATGTTCAAGTTAGACCTTCTGAAGCAGAAATACACCGTGCAGTTATGATCCTGGTTCACATGTGCGTTATGGAATATCATGTTTATTAAGTGCAATTGGAAAATGAATAGCCGATTGTCTATGTTGTTTTTCAGATCCATTTTATTCTCATTTCTTATTCATAGCTCCTGTGTATTACCATACATAGAGGAATGGAAAAATGTTCCTCATGAGCCTCAAATGCAGTGCATACAAAGATCAGATAAAAAAACAAGGATTAAATCCATGTTTAGTGAATAGATACCTTGAGTTAAATTGACAATGACTACTTACAAGTTAGAATGTAGTACTAAAATGTAAAAATATCTCTATAACAGAACTAGACCAAACGTTCAAACACAAAAGCCATCTCTAATAAAGGAACTAAAAGGAAACACAATATAATACGCACCTTTAAAAGCCAGCCCAATAGTTTTTATAGTATATATAGTGTCTGGGGTAGCATAACGATTAGGAGGTTGATCGGAGGAAAGCCCGAAATGGTAAAGGTACCACCACTGAGGTACTCATAAGCAAGGTACTGTTTGAAATTTATCCTAAAAATAAGCTTAGGACAAAACCACCCATTTCGACACACTCCCATATTAGAGTCTCAATAATACTACTGCTAGCCACTAATATCTGACATATCTCAGGATTTCCTGTTACTCAAGACACAGTCAGGGTTTTTGTTTTATGTTTCTTTGTGTCTGCCTGTGCTTTTCTGCTTCACTCACTCTCTGTTATTCTGTCTGACTTTTGGCAGACGCCTCCGTTCTCGTGTTGCGTCTCCAGTTGCGCTGACATGCGTGTGTCAGACGACGGCGTGCAGCAGGAACATGACCGGTGTTGCTTGGGAGGAGGGAGGAAGTGATCAGGTTTGTTTAGCGTCACATCAGCACACTTTACCACACTGACCACTCGCTCTGCATCTGCTCCATCCTCCCTCACTCACACTCTCTCTCCTTACTGACTCTGTAAGTTAAGTCAGAGTCTAATTTAGCCCTGCGTGTTGGGTTTCTGGGTTTGGGGGTATCTGGAAGGTTAAGTCTGTGTCCTGGGGTCAAAGGTCATCATGAGTGTGTCTGACTTTTAGTTCTATTTGTATAGCGCTTTTTACAATGGTTACACAACATGACAAGGTCAGGTGAAACTCAGTTTTATACACACACACACACTTTTCCATGTCGAAAGGCTATTTGCTCATGTGATCACACGCTGGATAAGATGAATCAGTCTGTGTGTTCTGCTCCAGCCCCACAGTGCAGTTCAAACTCGCAACAATGCAACGTTTTTCTCACGCTCTGATTGGATGTGAAGTGGTTGCCACGGCAATGTGCTATACACAATGGCATTAGCACGCTTCTGAAGGTGAAGAGAGAGAAAGAGTGCCAGGGTGATGGAATCTACTTTTTCTTCATGTCAGCTAAATTATTAATAAACTATCACGTATGTAGACACACACACACACACACACACTTAGAAGGATGCCAAGCTGTGTGCAAATTATCAGTGGCCAAATGCCAGTCGTTCTTGAGACAGCTGCAAGAGGGTAAACTTTAGGAGTAAGAAAACACTCTCGCTGTCTCGCTTTCTGTCTCACACACACACCTTATCTTTCTATAGACTCATATAATAACTAAATGTAAACAATACTACAGCTATACCTAACCTTACCCTTAACCTCAGTAACCAAAAACAAATCTTTTACCAATTAAATTTCTCACATAAAATCTTTTCCAAAAAGTCCTCAACAGATGAGCAATCTCAGGGTTTTCTGTGTTTTGTGGATCAATCAGTGCCTCACAAAGACCTAAAAACTGGCTTACATACACACTGCAAAAGGCAGTCAGGGTGAATTATTTAAACCTCAGCAAACTTCAGGCACACTCGGCTGGTTCCTGGAATGTCCTAATTGGCTCTTTATCAAGCACAAAGCTCTCTGATTGGCTAGACGCTGTAGATATCATCCGCTTGATTGGCCGAATCCCAGTTAGAAGTGAACTCTTTTCCTCTTCCCTCCATTCTGCACAATGCTATAATGACGCCATGGGAACCTCCGTTTCCACAGAAACACCATTTAGGGTTGCCATGGACACATTTGTGCTTGGGATTGTCTGAAAGAGAAAAGAGAAGTTCATGCAAAATCAAAAAGTAGATTTTGCTACTTGTGTTGTGTCATATATGTGTAAGTGGAGTTTAGAAGGTTAAAGGAGCAGTAGATAATTAGAGGTTATTATAGTGCTCCTATTTTTATATTACACTTTGATAGATTATACCTTTATCTATTTCATTTTGTGAATATTTTATAATTTTGACTTTGTTAGGGGTCCAAGCACATAAGCTTATTGTTTGTGTTCAGTTTGTTCCCTTTTATTGTTTGTCTTGTACTTGTTGTTCTTCTTCTTAGTAGTTGTAGTAGTATACATGGTAGTAGTAATAGTAGTAGTATTGGGAGTTCAAGCACATAGTACTGGAACCATATTGAAATTGTTTTGTTTTTTAGGGTTCCAAGTAGGGCACTAACCGAAAAGCCCACTTGTCGACGCGTCGACGTCAGAGGCACAAGTCGACAACCCCTGAGAGAAGTTGACAAGTCGTGTGTTTTTTCCTCTCGCTGTGTGTGCTTGTGTACACAATGCAATCTCTGCCTCTGATTGGCTTACACTGACATGTGTACCTTGACTTAACCAATTATTATAATCACTCCATAAAAAGGGCGGGAACGTTTGCGTGAGAGGTATTTAAACACAAGGCGATGTTTTGTTTTGTTTAATTGTCGTTGACTGTCAATGTTACAGAGAACTTTAATAAAAGTTGCTCATTGTTGGAAACCTGTGTTCCTCCGCTGCATCTGTGATGACGTCATCAAACGACTTGTCGACTTTATTGACGGATAAGTCGATCTGAAAAAATTTGAAGTGGTTAATGCCCTAGTTCCAAGCATGAATTGCTGCGATGCTTGGACCCCCTCAGCACCACTTAGTTCTTTCACATAGCTTTCTGTGCTATACAAATAGTTATTATTGTTGTTGTGGGCGGCATGGTGGGGCGGTGATTAGCACCGATGCCTCTCAGCGACAAGGACCTGGGTTCGATTCCCGTGTTGGCTCTAGGATCTTTCTGTGTGGAGTTTGTCTGCTCTCCCTGTGTTCTTGTGGGTTTTCTCCAGGTGCTCCGGTCCTCCCACACTCCAAAAGCACTCCGTTTAGGTTGACTAATGACCCCAAATTGACCCCTTAGGTGTGCGTGCCCTGTGGTGTGTTGGTGCCCACCCATGGTTGGTCCTAGGATAGGCTCCGGTCCTCGTGACTGCAGTGAGGATTTAGCAGTTCATATAACGAAACTTTGTTGTTGTTGTTGTTATATGTCTAATTAATGACCTGTTTCTGGACATCTACCAACCAGTACTGGACTCTAAACCGCATTTTTCTCAGTATCTGCTTATTAGCTGTAGCTCCTGAATAGTACAGCGCTGCAATGGGAACAAATCTCCATGTCCAAAAAACGTTCCAAGAAATTTTCTGGCCTCAAGTTGGTCCATGTTTTGGAATCCAGCTACTCAGTGTGTGAGGAGGTTAAAGTGGACAGTGTCATTATGTTGTCCAAAACCCATATATTAAACACAAGCAACTTCAGCTATAACATCAGCTCTCCAACAAGGCTACGATGTGAATATTTCTGATTCTGCATTATGGCTCTCAAGAGAGTCATTCAGCCACTCAGTTATAAATAATAATTCCTGAAGGAGCTGCTGAAAGCAACAAGTCTGATGTGATGATTCCCACCATATCCCACCATATACTGGAACATAATCAATCCTCAAGGAATCTCTGAGGCCTTTGTCTCTTCCTTACTTCTATACAGCTCTCAAAGGTCTGTAGTATCTCTCTGGACCAGTATCAGTTTTAAACCCTACTAACAAAACAGCGTCCCTACATTGTCCCCCATTAGCACTGGAAAAAGTATCAAAAATAAGGAAAAATATAAAGAGCGGGGTTCAAGCAGAGAATCAGACTGGATTAATTTATGTAGCATTTTTAGCACACCACCCTTTACGCTTCTCATTAAGTGCTGAGCAGCATACAATCCCTACCTATCGTCCAAGTTTCAGCTATGTGCAACTGACGATTTAGGCTGCATACATTTATGTAGCATGTTAGCGCCTCATATTGTTCAGTGAGCAGCACTGTATAAGTAGCGCCTCAGTGAATCAGACCGCACAAATTTATGTAGCATTTTAGCAGCTAGAGGTCAAAATTTGTTTTATTTTGCTATAGTGCCAATTATAGACCGAGATGCACATCATTCCAACTTACCTTGAAAGTTTCAGCTTTCTTCTACTTACGGTTCAAGCTGCAGAATCTGTTTTCTAGGAACAGTAATAATAATAATAATAATAATAATAATAACCAAAAAAACAGCCATGCAACATTTAGAATGTTTGACACTTTGTTACTGAAATACTGTAAATGAATTAATAATGCATTCCTAAAACTTGGATCTAATACTAAAAGCTATAAAGTTTGTGCTTATGTTGATGGTTGTGTTGTATGACCTTTTATTATTTTGTCTTTATGCACATGAGTGTTTTTGCATCCTCCTTTAAAGCATGAACTCAAAAGTGCAAAGCACTGCATCTCTTTGGTTCTGCATAAAGCTTCTTTATTAGTTTTCTCTTTTCTGTCCAAATGGAATGTCAAAACTAGAGAAAAATAAGTCAATCCAGAGTCCATAAAATAAAGTCAGGAGGCCGTTTAGAGGAGAGACTAGCTGTGGGTTTGGGAGGCAAACTGTAGGTTGGAACCCTGACTCAGTGTAAACTCAGTGGTGTGGAGTGGAACACGACCTGGCAGTAAACACTGTGCTGTGTGAGATGTTAAGAGTTCACATTTGTGTGAATATTCTGATAAAAAAAAAAAATATTGTCACAGAAAGAGCGCACACACCTCTGGACGATTCTTGATGGGACCTGATCATTTAAATAAATGGGTGTCAATATTTTTAACGAAAACGTAAAGCGTAATGTTGAGGGTGTTAAGGGTTCTCTGTGCTGAGAACTCATGCAGTACAGTTGTTTTTACTGTAATGTGTTCTCAAATTTTTAAAGTATGACTTGCAATCAAATTATCTGTGCAATCATGTTAAGTACTGGTCTTTTGGATATTGCTAATATTCCTTTTTCTTTCCTGTGTTTCTCTCTTAACTCTCAGGCTTTTGTTCTCACTGCTGCCTTTGTGTTTATGCTGCTGCCTTGAAAAGCCCAGCTCCACAATCTCAAGAATCAAGGTGGGTGTTATTCCACATTACACACAGAAATATTTATCTGGAGTCTTTATTTGCAGTTAAACATACATATTGAACCTGAGGAGGAAAAATAAACTCTGCGTACACACACACACACCTCTCATCTCTCTGATACACACATTAAGAAACTCAGAAAACTCAGTCAGAAAAATTGACTGTGCTAACTATACACAAAGCTTTCTAACAAAAGCAGTGCCAGATGCTCTCTCAACAGGACGACAAACCCAACCTCCAGTTGGAAGTGTAACGGTTCCGTGATCGGAAGGTCGCTGGTTAGAATCCCGGACCAGTAAAGGTACCATGCACTGCTCCCCGGGCGCTGCCCATGTCAGCTGTCCACTGCTTCTTCACGGATGGGTGAAATGCAGAGGTCACATTTTGTTGTGCTGTGTTCAGGTACTGTTGTTAACGCATTTCAAAAATGCACAATTCATACTGCGTGTCGTGCAAACTATCATGCTGTCTGCAGTGAGGCTGGGTGGAGATTGGGATTTGGCAGCCCTACTACACATGAGCATCAAACCCACACATAAACACCGTCCCACGTACACACACTCACTTTCAAACTTGGCACTGGCTCTGGATCAGGCAGCAACAACAACAACCAGCAAAACATGCTGTTAAAATAACAAACAAAAATAAAAACATCACCATAATTGAGAACCCAAAATGAGGGTGGGGCTTTCACGTGTCCATCGGATGTCAATCGCACCAAATGAATCGAATTTCAAATTTCAGGCTCCGTCCCTTTTCCCACCATCTCCAAGCTTCCAATACTGTCTTCTGCGTGGCTCCAAAGCCTACACCAAGAACCTCCGGGCTGGTTTGGCATCAGTGTGTGTTTGTGTCAGTCGGTGTCCATGTGGCAGGGGTTGCTTCCCGTGCTCACAGCAGACTGGTAGACGTGGAGGAAGTCTTTATATCGAGGTGCGCAGCTGAGCCACGCCTCCCCGAACCTCACGGCTCCGGTGAACAGGAACTCCCCCTGCTCCGGCTCCGCCCGCGTGCCACACTTCCGCGGGACCTTCATGCGTCCTGTCCACCAGCCGCGCCCGTGACTCCCGATGTCCTGCAAAAAAACGTGACGCTTCTGGCGGAAAACTCGCCTCACCGAAACCAGCAGCCATGCCCACTCTTCATCAGCAGCATCATCCTCCTCCTCCTCGAGGGACTGCATACTGCCCCTTATTACTGACAGGAGGGAGAGAAAGAAACATTTAGAGAGAGAAGTAAATGGGGATAAAGAAAGAGGGAGAGACAGAGACATAAAGAGAGAGAAATAACTAGAAAAACTGTTATTTTCTTACCAAAGTCACTGGTGCAGACGGCCATGAGGAGTTCCTCATCAGAACACGGCTTACACGAGGCTGAAACACACACACACACACACACGTTTACCCTCCTGACGTTGAGTTACATCACCATGCAGACGCTGTGGCAGTCAAACAGGACGGGGTCAGAGGTCAGCAGTCTGGGCCGGGGGAGGGGCAGCTGTGCTACTGGCCTCAGTACTTTCTATTCATCATTAGACACATCTTTGCGATCTTTCTCTTTCTCTCTCCTCCTCCTCCCCCCGTCTTATATATCACTCTTTTAAACTCTCTCTCTTTGTGGGCTGCTGTGTGATTACATCTGCCCTTCCCCCTCTGTCCACTCCCTGCCCACATTCTCCCTACATTTTCCCACTTTACTCCCCCTCCCCTCCCTCCGTCCTTCCTCTCCCCCTCTTCTTAACACCCCCACACTGACTGCCCACCCAAAGTGGGTGTGTTCTGCTGTTAGGAGACAATCTAGTCTTAAATAAAGCAACACACGGTAAACACATTTTCCCCAGATATTCCACATAAAATAAAAGGTGTGTGTGTGTTATCTATTATGACAGCCTTTTCCAGCCGTCCCACCCAAACACCTCGTCCACTCCCCTCCGTCGCTTTGTGTTGTAAAGAGGCGTGTTGTGTATTTGAACCCCTACTTCTAGTGTGTGCAGTGTGGGATTGTGTGTTGCTACGGGTGCAGGAGAGAGGAGAAAAAAAACAAAAGAAAAAGGGGGAGAGTGGGGTGGAGAGGGAGGGAGGGAACGTAAGGATAGATAGATAGAGAGAGAGAGAGAGAGAGAGAGAGAGAGAGACAGAAAGAACAACAAAAGAAAGAGGGAGAGAGGGGTAGAGAGAAAAGTAGAGCGGGAGAGGAAGAAAAGAGAAAGAGAGGGAGGAGGGAGATGAGGAGGAGGAGGGTGGAGGAGGGAGAGCTGGTAGCAGTTATCAGTGATCAGAGTGATTTAGTCTGAAAGCGTGTAGAATGGAAACACTAGAAGTCCTCAGAGCACCAAGAGAACTACAGGTCAACACAACTACACACACACACACACACACAAAACGCTCTAAAGTTACACTTCAGAGACTCCCACACCTCTCTACCCCCACTGTGGGCCTACGGTCTGGAGGTGTGTGTGTGTGTGCGTGCGTGGACCCTCACTACGTTCCCTCAGTTTGTGAGTCTCATTCACTATCTCAGTGGAACTCTAATACTGCGTAAAAAAAAACACAGGTAAAGCCGTTGTTGTGGTAACGGTTAGGGAGTTGGCCCCGTGATCACAAGGTTGCCAGTTCAAGACCCAGATCGGTAAAGGTACCACTAAGCTCCTCATGAGCAAGGTACCGTCCCCAAGCACTGCTAAAAATGCTGGCCGCTGCTCCTCCAGGTCACTCCGGTAGCTGAATAAGTCTAGAGCTGCCACTGACACGAACACTACGCTCAGTACTGGAAATGACACTTTCTTAGATCTACTCTTTCTTAGATTAGTACTAAAGGCATCGTAGCAAAAATCAAACAGGACCCTAAAAGTTAGGTCTGTCCCAAGTCTTCAGGAGTAGATCAGACATTTTTCAACCAAAACTGTCTGGTCAGAAACACACACACACACACACACACACCTTGTTATTCCCTGTAGACAGATTAAGCAGACAGGAAGGGCTGGGGGTTGAGACGTGAGTGAGTGGAACAGGTGAGAGTTTTACTACATCAATCCCATAACTCCGTGAGATGCCATGAGCTGCTGCTGCTGCTGTTACACCTTTAATAAAGGCCTCTTCAAGTCACGACAAACTCGCAGACTGAACGTAATTCTACAGATTATAACCATAACACAACTCTGCCTTTCATCACATTCCTAACAAAGTGGCCAATCAGAACCCATGTTGGACGTTATTACACCAATCAGGGCTAATGAGGGCCGCTACATGACTGCTGCCCTCTGACTTCACACACGACGGCCTGCTTGTTTTTCTATGTCACTCACGACATGAGAAAGTGTGTGTGTGTCCGTTTTACAGCGTCTTGTCTGCTGTCCGGCAGTAAAACATCTCTACGTTTCTAATCCCTTCCTGACTCTCATGTCAGGTCATGTTTTGGTGTTTTCTCTCTCTCTACTGACATTTGTTCAGAGAGAATATGAGAGTTGAGTTCATCAATGGCACATATCTAAGGCTTGTAAAGAAAACTACGCTGAGTAGTACCTTTGTACAGACAAAGAGATACCTTACCAATATTTGAGTGAAGAGTGAAAGTGACTGTCATTGTGAACACAGCACAGCTCACAGTGCACCACAACAAAATGTGACCTCTGCATTTAACCCATCCGTGAAGGAGCAGTGGGCAGCTAACAAGTGCCCGGGGAGCAGCGCTTGGGGACGGTACCTTGCTCATGAGTACCTCAGTGGTAACTTTACCGGCCCTGAATTTTAACCTGTGATCTCCTGCTCACGGGGCGAACACCCTACCGTTACGTCACCAACTGCACCAATTGGATCGCCATGTGCTGTACTGTATAGTGTTCACAATGACAAATAATCATCTAGTTAACAAACCTGTGGTCGAGTACTCGTCCTCCTCTTGGCCCCCGCTGCCCAGTTCGTACTGGAAGGCAGTCACTCTCTTGCTGATGTCGCGCCGCGTCGTTGCCTCCACGAACAACGCCCCCTCCCTCAGACTGAAGCAGCGCACCCTGCCAGCCGCCTGGTCTGCCTCCGACAGCAGGAGGCGCAGTTCCCCGGCCCGCTCCACGTACACGGCGGCACCCTGGGAGTCGGCCCGCGGCTTGAGGCAGGCCCGGAGCCGGGCGGCGATCCCTGCGGGGGGGTCGGTGTTGGGACGGAGGTTTACGATGATGGCACCGGTGGGGTAGAGCCACTGCAAACTGCCCTCAGCACAGCGCAGGTAGACCTGCTCCACGTCCCGAGTGTGAGACTCATGGGTCAGACCACTACAGAGAAGGAGAGAAGTTAGTTGGTTGATCTCAGTGATGTAAGTGGAACATAGAACAGGAAGTGGAACCCATGGAACATCAGAATCAGAATTGAGGTTATCAGCTCGACTCGAGATTTCATTTTCCATTAATAAATCAACAAGAGAAGTCTCTAGAACATTGTTTACTCCCATCTAAGCTTTTTGGATAAATATTACAGACAGTTACACACTCACACAGTACAGTTCACGTACAAGGATTGTGCTTTGGTGGTTGGAGTTATGACATAAGAAGGGATAGATGGTAGGATGAGGAAGTGATGACATGGCTGTGCTAGAAGTAGAGGATGTGTGTGTGGATTAAAAATAAACAACCAACTGTCTGATGTGCAACAAGACAGTGGTAAATTTGGTTCAATCCCAAATTATTGAAAGGTAATGCCGAGGACCCCTGACAGTTACCACTGTAAACCAATGACCCTTCTCCCTCTCCAACTGTTACTACTCCCCCAAAAAGCTGCTCCCAGATGTCATCATCTTATCAGCACAGGGAGAAGCTTTTGGGGGGTTGTTGGTTCAAAGCCCAAACCAGTAAAAGATAACACTGAACAATTACCTCTTGTTGAACCAACCTCCCTTCCTTACGATTTATTGTATTCATAGCCCCGAAAATATGGCATCATCTTATTAGCACAAGGAGTAGCTTTTGGGTCAGGGGGTCGTTGGGTCAAATCCCAAACAAGTAAAAGGTAACACTGAATTCTCTGAACAACTACCACGAATATCACTTCCTCCATCCTAAACAAGTTACCACTACCCTCAAAAAGCTGCCCCATATGGCATCATCTTATCAGCGGCAGGATAGCCTCAAGGTCCTCCATCACGTCACCCTTCAAGATAAGGACGTAGACGATTGTGAGACGGGGAAGAGGCGTCAAGCGATATGATGAGTTATAGATTAGAAGGAGGGAGAGGGTTAAATAAGGCCAGCCCGGAACTCTGACCCTGATACGGCTGTAAAAATGCTGCTGCTGCTGTAATAGCACTAAAGGTCAGTGGCGGCAACGTTTTGCAGCTCCTGCAGGGAGTAAAGGCTCGTGATCAAAGCGTGCCGACTGTTTGTTTTAGTGCGAAGCTTTTCGTCTGGAGAACGTCCGGAGTGAACCGAGATTAGAGATAAAGATTTACAAATTAACCAGAGAGAAGGAAGGACAAACCCCTGACCTTTATTGTCCACACACACACACGCACACACAGAGTTTAAGAAGTTTGGGTCTGTTACTCATAGATCTTGATCTTGAAAGACTTTTGATTCTTTTTCCTAAGGGTGTTACACCAAGGGTGTAATTTTGGTTTTATCATTTGGTGGCTTGAGGTCTTCACTCATCTGACAAAGTATGATTATATGATAAAATACTCAGGAATGATGAGGCGTCCCAAGTTAGTTAAGAAACATAGTTAAGGATTGTATTTGTATTTTAAATGTACAGAACATCCCTCTCTAAATATGTTTTGAAAGGCATTCATTTTGTCTGACCTTCATTTCTGGATGTCTGCCTCCAGCTCTAGCTCCTCGCCTGTCCAAGTGACCAGTTCTCAAACTAACAGAACGGCTAAAAGAGATTTACGTCACAACACGAGAAGAAAAGCACATTTTTCCAGATGCCACATCTGCGCTGAGTCCTGCAGAGTTGTAATTACACGGAGACTGATTTATGTGCAGATGACGATATGAGGTTACAGCTCTTCCTATCCGACAGTGTCACAAGCCGAGCTGAAGAAAGCAGTCCGGTCCAGCACGCAGGTCAAACCCATTTTACATGTGACCAGCTTAAAGGAGCATGAAACCGTTAATTTTTTGATGTCCTCATAAACGCTGCACTCCACACCCAGTTTAAAGCAGCAGTAAGAGTCATGCTGAGTGGCCCGATTTACTCAAACCTTTCATGACCCTTCAAAAATAGGAGATTTGAGCATTTGACCAGCCAAATGAGTATCCATCAATGCCATTAAAAACTGGGGCTAGTCTATTTAAGCCTGATGTAGCAGCAAAAGTTGTAATATTATATGGTGCTCACCCCACCCACACACACCTTCATTTAAACATACTTGCTTTTAATCACTATTATTAAACCATTTTTTCTGGGAGTAATTACATGCCGGAAAGCTGAGGCCCAAATCCCAGTTAAATTGAGACCAGATTTCTGATTGCACCTTCAAACACTATGTAACACCTGAAAATTACAACAGAGAAGCAGAAAAGCCAGTGTGGTTCCATTTCAAGCCTCCATCAACTAGAACGTAAACGTTGCTAATCGCATTAAATCATAATTCATCACACTGGAATGCCACGACATACATTGTGAATCAAGACTTTACCTAACTCACATAGAGCCTCTGAGCATGATTTACTGATTATTATAACTTTTAGAAAGAAAAATTCAAAAATGTAATATTTTACAGTTGAAATTCAATACATATACAGCAAAAGCATTTTAAGTGCGGCTTTAAGGAATAATTCATTCTGCCAAAAAAAATCAGTCACTGGTCACTAGGGTCAGGAGAAGCAGATTCTGCTCTAATCTAGTGTTCTGATTGGTGAATTTAGTGTGTTATAGGAGAAATAGTGTCAAGTTGATGAGTGTGAAATGTTTATATTATAATATACATATTTTAATATAGTATAAATATTGCTTTAAAAATTATAATCAATCATATATTTTATAAAACAATACAAAGAGTCAAGGTAAATAGTTAACTGAAATACAAACTTAGGGCAAAATAATATTCACTGATTTTTTTTTTTATTTATTTTTTTTAATTAAGTAACCATTTCTTGAAGGTTTACAATAACGTTTTTTTTAATTAGCTAGCTTTAACTAAAACCAGGTGCTAACATTGCTTACCCACGTGAGTTTATATAAGCCAAAACACCAACAACAACAACAACAACAACGTGCTTGGACCCCTAGTAATATATATATATTGTCGTTACTACTGAAAATGTACTTAATTTGACCAAAGTGAGCGATATTAAATGTGAAATATTCTCTTCATGAGCGGACCCAGATCTAGTGACGTTACTGCAGGCGGACAAACGGCGACTCTCCCTTAATGAGGGTCATTACCGGAGGTGACAAGTCCGGACATAACGCCGGGCTTTAACGAGGAGGATGAAGAGACCAAAACAAAACTACAAAGTGCAGGAACCCAACAAGAACTAAGGAGTCATAAACAAGCCCGGTTTTAACAACAAACTCCCAAATGTCTCCCAATAGCAAAGACGCGTCAAGTTAGCAGGACACATTCCCCCGAACTTCCCCTAGATGGTTCATTACTGCTCAACGGTCAAACACATTTCAACCTGGACTGTTAAAATCCTACGTTCGGCATTTACTTTAAAATCTGAACTCACTACCTCTTCGAGTCGAATTCATATGAAGTGAATTAATTAAAACACGGTCAGCATGCCGTCGGTCCATCACCGCTGGTGCAAAAGGTGTTGGTGAGGGTAGGGTCAAGGTTCGGGTTTGATGAAGCGGTAATATTGTAACGGGGAGGAAGTAAAGAATTACAACTACTCACGGCACATGTGTTTTGGAGGTACGTGAACTTTTATGAAGTATATTTTGAAGTCTGTCGTTTTACTTGCACGTTTCTCTTACACACTGCACTACTGCACATACTTGGTTCAGATTGTAGTTATTTATTCAAACCCGGATCAGAACTTCTCTACTTCTGCCTCATTCGTGTCATGACTCATTCTGTGTTGTGTTCAGCTAAAACTGGTTGTGTAACTGCTGCATATTCTTGCACTCTTCTTTAAAATGCCCATTCTCCCTGTGTACATCAATATACGTACTCTGCTGTTTATATCAGTATATCGTAGTCTACATAAAAATATCTTTTAAATCGTTTTGCTCTTAATGTCTGAGCACAAACCACCAAAGCAAATTCCTTGCACGTGACAACGTACTTAGCAATAAACTTCATTCTGATTCTGATTCAAAATAAACATTCCAAGCCTTGGCCGACATTTTAAAAATACTTATTGGATTATTAATTCAATAAATATTATGATATAAAAAGTAACTAGTACTCTGCGCAGTTTTTGAGAAGAATACTTTGTACTTTTACTTTAGTTCTTTAAAAATAACAGTACTTGTAGCTGAGCATTATTTCAGCAGTGTAACAGTAGTTGTACTGAACTACAATATTCAGAACTCTTTCCACCAGTGCTACTTTTTATGTATATTCATTATAGAAGTCAATCCATGGATCTCATGAAGACAGCGCGACTTCACGGTGTGTGTGTGTGTGTGTGTGTTTCACTCACCTCCCTCTCCAGTTGCAGTGGTCACTAGAGTACTGCGCCACTCCGCTCCTCACCGAGCATGCGCACGCCAGCAGCCACGCGAGCGCGGGAAACATAGCTGCACGCCTGCTTCCGAACCGCGACACCGATGCGCGTGAGAGTCGGAAGTCCCGCGTTCAGCTCCGCGGCTTCTCCATCTCAATGCGCGCGAGCTCCTGAACAAACTGCGCGAGCTCTGGGATCCGCGGCGGGTCAGCGCGCGAGAAACTCCGCCCACCGAGCACGACCACGCCCACTGACCGCCCCCTCTCTTCATCTGTCTCTATCCGTCATCTTTAACTCTCTACATCTCTTTACCCGTCTTACTCAAACTCTCTCCATCCTTCATCTCTCCATCCTTCATCTCTCTCTGTAACTCTCTCCATCCTTCATCTCTCCATCCTTCATCTCTCTCTGTAACTCTCTCCATCCTTCATCTCTCTCTGTAACTCTCTCCATCCTTCATCTCTCTCTGTAACTCTCTCCATCCTTAATCTCTTTCTGTAACTCTCTTCCTCTCTCACCTTTTCTCCCCGTCTTTCTTATTTTTCACTTAACCTGTTGTTCTTCCTGTTTCTCTTTTTTATTCTCACTCTCTCTGTCTTTTATGAACCTCTTAACTGTTTAACTTTCTTCTACTCCTTTAATGTCTCTCTGAATCTCCTTTGACACTGTTCCTCAGGTTGTCTTTATGCCCTTTTTTCTTTCTTTCCATCTTTTATTAATTCTCTCTTAACCTGTTCCATTTCTGTTCTTTCTCTCATTTCTCTTTATACCTTCTTTTTCTTGATCTGCTCTATTTTTCTCATTCCTTTTGTCTTTCTTCCTCTTTATACTTTCTTTAACTCTCCCACCATGTTGTCTTTGTGTTTTAATATCCCCTCCCTCTCTCCTTTATCACTCTTTCCCTTTACACTCTCATGCGTTTTCTCTTTATATTTTTCCATCTCCATTTCTATTTCTCACTCTTCCTCTCTGTCTCCCTCTCTCTGTCTGTTGTGTCTCTCTTCGTCTCCTAGTAATCATGTCTTCCCCCTTTCCTCTCTCCGTCTGGGTGGGTGTAAGACAGACAGGTGGATATTATTAGCTCTGGGAGCAGTCGTGCGCTATGTGAGGGAGGCTGACCTGCACGCGCAGAGGAGTCACTAAACACCCAACACACACACACACACACACACTCCACCTGTTACATCCACACACACACACACACACACACTGCTGCTGCTGTCTTAAAACTACCACCAAACCTAATTCAGCCTGTTATTAAAGTGCAATAATACAATCACTAAATCTTACTAACACACCAGAAGACGCGTGTCCAGTATAACACTCCTGTTCTCACTTTAGAATCCAGATCTTGAGAAGGTGCTGCAGCGAGTCGCCTGTGGGAAAGTAGAGACGTGACCCATGTGCCACATTCCGTCTCAAGAAAGCAAACAGCGTAAACATTAACGGTTCACGGTACTCATAACCACAGCTCTGTCCATTTTGTAATTACAGGGACATTCTTCCTGGAAACACTTTACTGTTAATGGTCTTTCTCAGGAGCCTGAGCAAGGTACTGTCCCACAAGCACTGTGTGCTGCGATATGTTCACAATGACAAATAATCACTCACTTCACACAGTCTCCCTGCAGCAATTTGAGCTTAAAGGTCTTGCTCAGGGACCCCGTGGTTGTAGTACTGGAGGTAGGATCTGAACCCAAGACCTCTCGGTTCAAAGCAAGCATCTTACTACTAGACCACCACCACTCAGAGATGCACAAGGAAGACAAAAGAGGACAAATACTTGCACATGTATTTTATATGACAACACGCAGCACAGAAAACCTGCATGTGGCTAAAAAGTCCATCACCTGCAGGTAAAACTCCACTTTTCATCATTTAATACAATATCTCACACACAAAAGCACAAACCCCTCAATCGGCGAGGCAAAATTCCACATTCCCGCCTTTTAGCGTAATGTTCCGGGTGTTTCAGTGCTCACTCCGTCACTTTCAGACTGTATCCATGTCCACAGTCAGCCATCATCCGTCAATTCATGTTTTCTAGCCACAAGACACACGACCGGCAGCAGACGCACGACTCACATTTCAGTGTTCAGCACACCAACCGGCAGCAGTGACCTATAAACTCATCCTTGCTGTTTAAAAAAGGCAACAATTTAGGTTAAAAAACTTGGAGAAATTTTGCACTTAACTTTAAATAAAACTGTAAAACTATCAATAGCAAGTCAGTGAAGATGAGGATGATGAAGATTATCAGCACAGACCCTGAACCTAAAGAGCATGTTAAATACTCCAAGACCCTGACCTCTGACCCGCGTCCCTCAGAGAGAGAGCAAGACTATCATCTGAGACCCAAACACACATACATACTTGAGAACTTGAAACCCAAACACACACACCCCCACACCCACACCCACACACACACCCCCACACCCACACACACACCCACACACACACACCCACACACACACCCACACACACCCCCACACCCACACACACACCCCCACACACACACACACACCCACCCACACACACACCCACACACACACACCCACACACACACCCACACACACACACACACACCCACACACACACACACACACACACACAGAGTGGAATGTAGTTGCTGACCACGCATTAACGTCTTAATGGCACATACACATTCCTTAGGTTGTCTTGACTGTGAAGGACACTCTTCTGTCTTTCAGCACTCCATCACACACACACACACACACACACACACACACACACACAGAGATAAATGGACATTGATGACTGTTTTCTGTTTTGAATCTGAAAGACAAGCAGGAGATAAAACCTCATTTTTGTCCAATCAAAATTGCATCACTAATCAGTTACACGGTCATTCACGCAGTGAAAACAAGCAGCTCTGACCTCCGTCTCACACACACACACACACACACACACACACACACAAGGACACAAGGAAGTGTGTGTTGGAGTGTAGGTGTTAAACAGATGTGACAGCTTTCTCAGGCTCTCTCCACAGCCTTCATGCATCACTCCCACTCCTGCATTCGTCTCCATTTCTGCCAGATTCACATTCTTGCTTCGCTCTCTCTCCCTCCCCTCGTCTGCTCCTCCATCCATCCCAAAGACTCAGCTGAAGTGGTGATAATCCGCCCCCTCCCTCAACCGCAGCGAGAGCAGGTTCTCCTCCAACACACCACCTGTCATATCCTGGAGGCAGGGCAAGTGAGAGAGAGAAGTTGTATTTGTGTTCATTTGTTCCAATCAACCCTCTTGACCTCACACACACACACACACACACAGCTGTGTCTGAAGGTCAGTGAAACACTGGTGGGTCTGAGCCAATCAGCAGGCAGCACCTGCTCAGGTCAACCAATCACCACCCGTCCTGACAGCTCCGTTAATCGGACGTACGACCTGTGTGTGTAACTTCATTCTGAGGTTAGCCAGTGAACGCTGTTTCCCTTTCATTTCCTCCGTTTCCTGCCTGTGTGTGTGTGTTCAAAGGCCAAAGCATGTCATAATCGTGTAATTATGTTCTAGTCTAAAGAGCTGGGGGAGAAATAAACATCTGATAAAGGAGACACACACACACACAACTCACCAGTTTAACACACACTATAAAAGGTGGAGATGCGTCTCTGAAGTGCAGCACAGGGACTCTGGGTTTAGGACGCTCCTGTTGGAGAGGAAGAGATACACTCACACTCGTATGTGTGTGTGTGTCTGTGTTTGGTTAAGACTGTACTGATAAGAGTGTGTGGCGTGTCTTACCTTTGAATCCTCATATGTATAGAAGCCCTTCTTAATTTTGTTCTCATCTACATCACAGAATGCTTTAACCTGCAACACACACACACACACACACACCTGGATAAATCTTGCAGAGATACTGTTATAAGTTGTGTAGCAAAATGTCTCTTCTGGAAAGTTTGGGATGTGGAGAAACAGTAACGGTATCCATAGCAATATCCAACAGCAAACACTGACACACACAGCTGCTGACACACACACACACACACACACACACACAGTGTACATGCCACAGCATCACTCATGTGGTCACATCCCAAACTGAACTGCAATGTGGTACAAAGCACGAACACACACACACACACAGCCAGCTGATGGCCGATTCCTGACCTTCCTCTGATTGGTGGAGGTGAGGCTGCGGTAGAGTTTCCGCCCCTGTTTCCCAGCATTCCATATGGTGAAGGAATCCCATTGGCTGAGAACTCGTTCCTGCAGGAAGTCAACACGTAGATTCCACATCGTCTCCCTACACACACACACACACAGATGCAGACAAATTTTAAGTAATCAACAGTTTGTTTAAAGAGGCCATCAGTAGTTTATAACAGTGACC
This sequence comes from Distichodus sexfasciatus, assembly GCA_032718565.1. Taxonomy (NCBI): domain Eukaryota; kingdom Metazoa; phylum Chordata; class Actinopteri; order Characiformes; family Distichodontidae; genus Distichodus; species Distichodus sexfasciatus. The sequence continues at coordinate 21,469 of JAVGVS010000672.1, read as the reverse complement.
AGCAGTGATGGGAAAGTCATTTTTCAGTAACGGATAATCTACCCAATTACTGTTTCCATGGTTACAACGCCGTTACCATTATTGACAAAAACATGCGGCGTGTTACTGTTATTAAGCTGTTGTCATCCGACCGAGCTCTCAGCTACAGGAGCGGCAAAGCTTGTTTTTTTTCTTTGGTGAGGGGCGACACCACCGCATAAGGGATGATGATTGGCTACGGTAGAGTACAGGCGTAATTTAATTTCGACCTATTTGATCGCTAGTTGCGGCCTGTTGATGTGCAATAAATATGAAAAGTTCTAAAACATCTACTGTGTTTTATCATTCTACTATTATATACATAGTAATGAGCAAATCTACAATGACATATTAAATCTGATAGGTGTCTTGTCTCACGTTGTCCCACAGCGATATTAGAGTAGTGTAGATTTGTGTACAATGTTTTCTGTTAAAACTGTATTATTTTATTTATATTTAGACTCATTTATTTTAAGTGTCTATTTCATTAATTACACATATTTCATAGTCAGTGTTATTACAAATAAGTGAACATACAGCTAAATGTCCATCAAAAGGGGGGCGGGGGGTCCACATTTTTGACATATTTGAACATTTGTTAAAAATGTAATGCATAAGTTACCTTCCCTGGTAACTAGTTACTTTTATAATGCTGTAACTCAGTTACTAACTCAGTTACTTTCTGGAAGAAGTAACTAGTAACTATAATTACTTTTTTAAAAGTAATGTGCCCAGTACTGGTGACCAGTCATTTACTTAACGGGTCAATCTGTAGTTTACGGATAGGACTGGACTGGACAGTAGTTTAGTTAATGGTGCGCTCAGTAGTTTATTTCTAACAGTAGTGTGTGAGGCAGATCCAGCTCCGTCATCCAGATGCTGTACATTCTAGAGTCAGGGGTGAAGATGCCGGTCATGCCCGAAATCCAGAGAGCCGGAAGATTCTCCACATTCCGAACGCAGTCTCTCTCTCACACACACACACACACACACACTCGCTCACACACCCTGGGTGAGGACGCAGGGCAGAGATAAGTTACCGCGGGAAAGCAGTGGGATTCGTGCGTGAGCTCATGAGTTACGGCATCAATAATCAACTGGAAAGAAACAGATGATTCCTATTGAACCACACCCAGCTGCTTCACCAGCACATAAACACACACACACACCAGCATAATGTAATTGCGTGCAGGCAGTGGTCGGTCATCTGTGTCCAGCACGAGTGAGTCAGCACTGGATAACAAATGTGTTTTCAGTTTTATCTTCATTCTTTCCCTGCTTTCACTCTCACTCTCACTCTCACACACACACACACACACACACACACACACGATCATAAACAGGCTAAACGTTCTGACTCACAAACTCCAAGGTACTGTTACAAATGTGATAATCAGCATGAACAGCCCTCCTCAGCCCACTGCTTTCCCAAACACCTCCTCCCTGCTCCTTCCCTCTCTCCGCTCCTCTCACACGTGGAGTAAATAACTGTGGGAGTGGGTGAACGTACAGCAACTTTAAATGAGTAAACGCTAACAGATGCCAGAACTGCACCGCTGCAACCTCAAAGTCTCCTACGATATGATTTCTGACGCGATTCAATTCACGTCGCGCAACATGAGGCGACATCTCAATCCAACACGCTTCTGCAACGCAGTCAGATCCATGGTATGAACACTGACCTGATGTATCGATGTTAATGAACGTATTGGTAGGCCGCTAGTAGGGACGGGATTTTAGGGGTCTTGTCCGCCGTTCACTACTTTGTCCCTTGATCAAGGCATCACCGGTTCTTGGTTCCTGACCAGTTTTGTGGCCAGTTTTGATCCTATTTATTTGCAACACCAGAACCATTTTGAGAGGAAAAATAGGAAACCAAACGGGAACCAGCACCGGCACCAGCGCAGTGGGAAAGGGTCTTCGTTCTCATTCATTCATTCATTCATTCATTATCCGAACAGCTTGATCCCAACTGTGGTCGCGGGGGGACCGGAGACTATCTCGGGAACTCACAGGCGCAAGGCGGGGACCAACCCTGGGCAGGCGCCAACACACCGCAGGGCACACACACACTCACAGCCTAAGGGGCCAATTTAGAGTCGCCAATTAACCTATATCACATGCCTTTAGACCGCATGAGAAAAGCGGAGCGCCCGGAGGAAACCCACGCGAACACGGGGAGAGCACGTCCTTATTTTCTGATGTTTCCTCAAAAATAGGGCTGGGCACTTCAACAGAAAGTAAGCTCTAACCAGTGTCGTCTTGGCCATGATGATTATTTCTATTATTTTTTAAATTCTGCTACTAGTTTCCCCCGTGTGTGTTCATGAAGTGTCCCCTTAAAAACATGCTAGTGTGTGTGTGTCGTCACGTGACTCCGTGTGTTATTTTAAAACCACAAAGACATGTCTCAGTGAAAATCATCTTTTGATTATAATCGAGGTAAAATGTTTTATTAATCGTGATATTGATGTCGGATCATATCGCCCAACCCTAACACAAAAATCAGAACCATGGTCAGATTTTTCCGTCTTTGTGAGGACATTTTTGCACATCATGGGTCTCATGAAGGATCTGCTGCAATATCATTTACATCTAGTCATTATGTGGCTCTGGGGCAGGACCTCCCAACTATATTTCGGAGTGTGTGTGTGTGTGTGTACTTACTCCAGCACGGAGTGTGTGGCAGCATGTTCGTGGTATCTATACACCAGGAGACACTCGTCCACTCTGACCACACCTCCGCCCTCACGAAGACTGGCGTAGAAGAACAGCAGGTCTTCCGGAACACCCTGAGAGAGAAGGAGAGAAGTGGGCAGGGCTGGAGCAGGGGAGGGAGGCTCTGATTGGTTCTCACCTCCTTGGTTCATACCTTGCCTCCTTCATCAAATGGCCCGACTTTATTGAACCACATACGAGAGCAGAACCACGTCGGCATGACGACCGTTGGCCCGTGTGATGTGTAGACCTGCAAAGAGAGAACAACAGGAAAAGAATTTAAATACGCTGATGTGACAACAGCGTCAAGCCATTAAACAAACACACACACACACAAACACATAAACACACACACACACGCACACAAACACACACGCACACACACACAAACACACACGCACACAAACACACACGCACACAAACACACACGCACACACACACACACATGCACACACACAAGCACATACACACGCACACACAAGCACATACACACGCACACACACATACACACACATACACACACGCACACACAAGCAGCGTATGTTTCAAATGAATACAGTTTCCAATTGGGCAGTTTTTTAACAGTAAACACAGAGAGGATGAGGGAGCGAGCGAGAGAGAGGGAGAGGATGAGGGAGCGAGCGAGAGAGAGGGAGAGGATGAGGGAGCGAGCGAGAGAGAGGGAGAGGAGGAGGGAGGGATGGAGGGAGAGAGAGAGAGAGAGAGAGAGAAAGAGAGGAGGAGGGAGGGATGAAGAGAGAGAGAGGGAGAGGATGAGGGAGCGAGTGAGAGAGAAAGAGAGGATGAGGGAGCGAGCGAGAGAGAGGGAGAGGATGAGGGAGCGAGTGAGAGAGAGGGAGAGGAGGAGGGAGGGATGGAGGGAGAGAGAGAGAGAAAGAGAGGAGGAGGGAGGGATGAAGAGAGAGAGGGGGAGAGGAGGAGGGAGCGATGAAGAGAGAGCAGTAGGGGAGAATATTTAAGCGATGACTCTTCCTCTCAGGACAGCTTATGAAATATCCATGTCTAACATAATTCAGATCAACTCAGAACGGCCTGACCGCTGGAGTGCGTGTTTGTGTGTTAGTGTGCGTGTGTATGAGAGTGTCAGTGTGAGTGTGTGTGTGTGTTCTTAAAAACATCGCTTCATCAAAGCTGCTGGCAGCACATGTCGGAAGTGTGATCAGTAGTTTATTTAAAGCAGCGCTCTGTATTTACTCAAGTATGTGCTCAATAGCTGTCTGAGCAGGAGACAGCAGCAGGTTCCATATGGTGTGGTCAGTAGTTTACTTAAAGGGGAAGTCAGTGGTGTACTCAAGAGTGGTCAGTAGTTTTCTCAAAGGACAAATCAGTAGTGTTCAGTTCCGTAGTTCACCTGAAGCGGTGATCGGTCATTTCCTGAAAGGAGCAGTCAGTAGTTTACTTAAAGAGACCATCAGACATTTCCCTAAATGAACACTCAGTAGTTTACCCAAAGGGCCAATCAGTGGTTTGTTCATAGTAGTGGTCAGTAGTTCAAGCTGGTCACATGATTACTGCCGTGAGGAGAGAGGAGCTGATGAAGGAAAACTGCAAACAAGTTGGAGAGAGTGTGTCTCGTGGACACTGCAGAAAAATCTGAAATTCAGTAGTGTGTGTGTGAGTGAGTGTGTGAGTGAGTGTGTGAGTGAGTGTGTGAGTGAGTGTGTGAGAGACAGTGTGTGTGTGAGACCGTGTGAGTGTGTAGACTCTGCTGTGTCAGAATGGCACAGATTCAGCATTCTAACTTCAGCCTGGACCACTCCAACATAAACACTAACTCTACCTCCTCTTTTGTGTGTGTGTGTGTGTGTGTGTGTGTGTTTTCACACACTCTCCCCATCATTTCCGCCGTCTCCAGGTACACGTCCTGTTTCCAGTCACCTCTGACCCGATGGCACGCGACCTCTCCAAAACACAATGCGACGGGCCTTTTCCTGCCCACACACACACTCATACACACTCATACACACACACACTCATTCTGACGCAAAAAATACACAGTCCAAAGGGTGGTGGGGAAGAGGACGATCAAAGTGGGCTGTCTGCACTTCCTGTACAGAAGCAGCCCTAAATCACAACACGAGCGTGAGTGTGTGTGTGTGTGAGTTAGTGTGAGTGTTTATACCTGAGTCAACAGTTGCTCGGGGCTGAGAGAGTTGATCCATCTGGTGTATCGTTCAGTGGAGCCCTCTGGAACACGCTCGACTTGACAACCAACTATCTGAAAAACACACACACTTTCACATTTCCAGCCTGATCTCGACCCTCCAGTCTGGTGCCTCTGAAGGAGAGGTCAGAAGTCAAAGCCTCGCCGTCTGCCCTCACAGCGTCTCCTTCCTCCTCTGTCATCATCCTCTCTCCCGACTCGACGTCAGCTCCCCTCCACACACACACACACTCTTCATCCATCAGCACCCACATTGGATTCAATACTACTATTTGTTCCATTCATTCTGCCTCTTTAGAACAAGTCTGGAATGTTTTAATCATCTAATACGTGTAAACCAACTGAATTATACCACATCCAGAGTGTTCTTATCCCCAGCATGACGGTGTGCATGAAGGGGTGTGTGTGTGTGTGTGTGTGGAGACTCCCCTCTAAGCTCTGGAATTCCAGCCACCGCAAAGCCACCATCTGCATTAATAACATTCAGACGGCACACACTCCCAGAATTCCCCCAGATTCCAGACCGTGCTGATCGTAGCGTTGTTCTGATCGCTACACACACACATCTGTGGGACGTGGTCCCAGCAGCTGGTAGTGTAATGGTTAGGAAGTTGTCCCTGTCATCTGAAGTCCCAGACCAGTAAAGGTACTACTGTGTGTGTGTGTGTGTGTGTGTGTGTGTGTGTGTGTCTTACAGCAGTAGGGTTTAGCAGTGCCGTCTCGTACTGCAGTCTCACTCTCTGAGGCATCATCACATCATCCTGCAACACACACACACACAGTGTTCCAAAGTGCAGGAGTTATGATGACGTGGAACAGGATGTGACATCTCTCCTCCTGCTCTGCTTCACAACACACACCACAAACTCCACACGACACATGCACAGTTTCAGAGTGTGTGTGTGTGTCCTGATGGGAATATCAGTAGCTCAGTAACACTGCTCACATTCCTGCAGACCTCATACACACTGCAGTCAGTAAAGCAGACTCACTCTTACACCTACACACACACACACACACACATATCACTTCATCATCTCTTCATGTATGACATTTATTTCCTTTCATCACTTCCACAAACACCCATCTCTCACACTCTCTATCTAACCCTCCATCTCTCATAAAAGACACAAGACAGACGGGGAGAAGCATGAGAGGAAGGGGCAGAGCGATACAGAACGACAGAAAGAGAGGGGGAAAGAAGGAAAGAAATGGAGAGAAACGAGACAGACAGAATGAGAGAGAGCCAGAGAGAGGAGAGAGAGAAAGGGGAAAGTAAGAAGAGAGAGCAGCAGAAACCAATGAAGAGGAAGATAATGGAGAGATAAAGAGAGAATGATAGACAGATGAGACAGAGTAAAATCGGCTAGAGAAACAGCTTTCTCCCTCTCTCTCTCCGTTTCTTTTCCCTCTCTTTCTCACACACACACACACACTCCCTCGTTCCCTCTGTTACAACATTGCTGGATCGGGCCAGACCGGGCTCTCTGGGACACTGTGTGTGTGTGTGTGTGTGAGAGAGAGTGCGTTGTGGGGGGAACTGCTGCGCACTACACGGAGTGAAAAGAAGCAGATCCGTCTCACTCACACACACACACACCTCTTACCTAACACTATCTTACTCACACACACCTCTTACCTAACACTATCTTACTTACACACACACACACACACTCCCACACCACGGTCCAACACATCTCTGCATGTCTGTAGCTGAGCTGAGCTGCACTGTAGACTATAACGCAGCACCACCGTAACGCATGTGTGGCTCACCTCTGGGCTTATTTCATGCTTATGGGGAATAGTGGGAGTCAAGGTAATCTGTGTTTCTCATGGCCTTGCGTGTGTGTTTTGGCTTCTGTGGGTGCCTTGGACAAGTTTCATATCGATACTACAGAACACACACACACACACACACACACACACACTACAGTGGAATTATGGTCAGTGCTAATGTATAGTTCTGGTTAGATGATGAAGTTTAGGAACTGCTGCAAACTGTGTGTGTGTGAGATGAATACAGGGTCTGAGCTTCAGAAGGACTTATTTCCAGCTGCGAATACACCATCCACTGTACATGAAAACACACACACACAGTAAACACAGGTAATACAGAATACATTTTTATATAATACACATCCAGCCATCACACACACACACACACACAGCTCATTAATCTTGTGTTTCTGACAGATCTGTCAAACACTGAGGGGACTATATGAGACACCTGCCCAAATCAAGTGGTAATTTCCACACACACACACACACACACTCACGGCATCCTGGAAGCACAGGTATTGTCCAGAGCTCTGAAGCACAGCCTGGTTTTTGGCAAATCCAACTGTAGAATAAAGGAGAATAGAATTTCAAGTAAATGTACAAATATCCAAAAAAACACAACACAATGCTTCACACACACACACACACACACACTTGCCTCCTTTGGGTTTGTCTGACTTATGGCCTGATATCACCACAGAAACGCCTCTTCTTTCCAGTCTCTCTCTCCAACCTTCAGCTATCGCTCTGGAGTTATCCTGAACACAGCAACATATAAAATATGTTCAAACATCTGATGTGGATTAATGCTGTGCTAAGGCAGCACTTCTACTCAGTTCTGGACGGAGCCGAGTACCGTGCTGCTGTCGTCATACAGGGAGAGCTCCATGGAGAGTTGGAAGTCCTGATCCAGGACAGCCTGAAGACACTGGTCCAGCCACTCAGCTCCATTATACACAGGAATAATCACAGACTGGATGGAGAGAGAGAGAGAGAGAGAGAGAGAGAGAGTGATTACATTCCAGTAAATACTACAGTTAAAAATATCAGTCAAAGATAAATATTGACCATGAAAGTGAGATGTGAATACGCCTGGTCCACTCCTGAACAAAGTCATTATAGTTTAATTCAATATACAGATATACAAATATACTGTACAAGGAAAATTAATCCCTAAAAAGAAATATTCATTTAGATTTTGGGCTGGATGGATGGATAGATGAGTGTGTGGACAAATAAAGTCAGACGGTCACTAATAATACTAATATATTAATAAAAACATAATAATAATAATAATAATAATAAGAAGAAGAAGAAGAATAGTGCCCTGTGGTGTGTTGGCACCTGCCCAGGGCTGGTCCCCGCCTTGCGCCCGAAAGTTGCCGGGAGCAATCCCAATTGGGATTAAGCGGTTCGGGAAATGAATGAATGAATAACAATTATAAAGATTTTAAAATTTATTTTATTCATTCATTCATTCATTCATTCATTATCCGAACCGCTGAATCCCAACAGGTGGGACCGGAGCCTATCCCGGAAACTACGGGCGCAAGGCGGGGACCATGTTTGCACTGTTCTCTATCCTGCTAAAGACACTTGCAAAAACATCTCACTGCATTGTTAGATGTGTCTGACAAATAAAACCTGGTTTATATGAGTATATAAAACTAATGCTACAAATAAAGTGAACGGTGACGGAAGAGTGACTGACCACTTGAACGTTGGCGCCCTCTGGCGTCCCGCAGTCCGTCATTACAGGTGACGCCGCGTGGAGGCGCTTCACACACACACACGCGCCGTGTACAGACGCACGAGAGCGCTTCATCACACGCGCACACGAGCGAGTAGAATAATAAACTAATAAAATAAATAAACTGAAATATTAGTTTACGTTTTCTGTCAGTAAAAGCAAACGGAGCACGAGAACTGACACGTGGGGAACGCTTACCTTGACTAACGGAGACATGTGATTACAAGTTATAAACAATCCGTATCTGAGAGTTAACGTTAAGTTGAGTTTTGTCTTATTTAAAACGTCACCACGCTGGGCTTCTTACTCTAGTCACTAAGCGCTGGCGGTGTCGGTGTCGCGCATGTTATACCTGCAGGTGATTTTTGCGGTGTTGTGAACGTTACCCTCGCGTTTCCGTTTGAAACCAAACTGAGAGAGAAGGCGCTTCACTTCCGCATCAGGGCGGACCGAGGACTCCGATTGGTCCGTGGAAACCTGAACGAGGCATATGATTGGGTCCCAAAAGCGGGATTTTCATTGGATAAACGCCGTGAGTTTATCGGTCGTTTGGACAAATAATGTAAAGTTTGTGGCGAAAGTTTGATTAAAATGCTTTTTTTTTATTATTTTTTTTTTAATGTTTTTTTAACGTAAAAATGAGCTCAAAACACTTTTCTTAAATAAGAATTAATTTGTCCATTGACACTATGGATGTTCAGCAATATATTATTATTAAATTCTATTCTATTCCTGAATGATTTAATTCCTTTTAATGATGCTTCCATTAATGGTATAGAAACATTTTGTAGAAAATAATTACCCCTTGAATGTTCTATTTGGGTTTGTTATTTCGTATTATTATTATTATTCGGAACTTGCTTTATGTTCTTTACAATAAAGTCTTTACTTGACAATTTAATATAAATTGATTTACTGTGCATTCAGCTCTGACTGTGTATCACGTCTTTCAATACCAAACCTTCCTCTTTCCTGCAGGAAAATGATATCCGTCCTGACAACTGAAGAAACAAACAGAATGACTTTTTCTAACAGGAATACATTTATTAGACAAATGAAACTAAAAAAATAATCAAACAAAAACTTACAGAACCATGCTGTAATCTACAATGAACCAGATTCTCAAATTGTGACTGAGCCAAAAGAAAATGAAGACTTCCATTTAAAATGACACATTGTAGACATGTAATCAAATCAAACCAGACCCTAACTTGTGAACTAAAATCAACCTCAAAGGCAAATGATATTCTTAATAATAAAACTGTATTATCAAATTGCCATATGATCTGTTTTATATTACTACATACATAGTTTTTTCTGTTCCCAGATTTATTACACACACCACATTTATATAAACAATTTTTAATATGTCTATATGTTTATTTGGAATTAAATGTTATTTTAGATTGGGAAAATGACTGTATTTTCATAGACCGAGCTGAGAAGTTGGTCAGCAGCACTGCATTTTCGCACAATTTTAATACTGCAGTGTGTATTATTTGAGGAGGGGTGGAATCTTAATCGGATTTTTACTGCAATTGTAGAACACTGGATAGATCTCTCCAGTAAATCTGTGTTTAGAAGAGTGCAAGGGTTTACCTCTATGTGATTCAGTGAAATGTATTGTACCCTTTTCCCAACTAAATGTCACAGAGATTATTTTGATGTTTGTTTCTGTTAACTGAACAGTATCGTTGGTGGTTCTCAATTTAATTTTACCCTCAGATTTTACTATAAAGAACCCAGGAAACTTATCATTAACTTTACCAATAAGAGACTTATCAACCACTCCTACACCCCAGCTCTCACTGTCCCCAACATCCACCTCCCAGCTGTGGGTTCCTGAAATGAATGATTCAGAACCCAGAACTACAGGAATACCAGTAACCCTCTCTGGATTTTCTGGGAGTTCAGAGTTAGCATTAGAGCATGAGACGATGCTCAAGTCCTGGGATATGAAGAGGGAACAGTGTGCAGTGTTTGGGTCCAGAACCACACGAACTGCAGAACATGAGTTTGAAAAAAATTATATAGATCGAAAAAAATATAGTTATAAATAATTAAATAACACTGTATACACACCCACACACATACACACTGTATATATGCATATCTGCATATCAATTGTCTGAAAACTATTTATTATAATCAGTATATCCATTACTCACAGTAAGGGCAGATGTTCTTCATCTTCTCCCAAACTCTGTATCTCAGGTTCCCCACATGTTGAGCCACATTAATCAGAGCTCCACGCTGCAGCTTGGGATCTGGAACTGTGTACTGAGCTCTAATAAGTACACACATTAACAGTTACTATTTGATACAGCAAATAAATATGGTTTTCTAATTGGTTGATGGTTACCTTCTGATTGTTTCTTTGAGGTCCTGTAAGTAAAGTAATAATTATTCCTCATTATGTAGTTATCATATTGCGCTTTTTTAAAATATATTTTAAAAAGTGTTGTACCTGAAGAAGCAGCACATCACTCTTTAGGTTATCCTCCAATTCTTGAATTCTGCTCTTTATGTCCTCCATCTGTTTATTCAGCTCTTCAATCTGTTCTTTCATTTTCTGGCTCTTCTCCTGCTCCTCCCTCCTCAGTGCAGCTATCCTGCTCTCCTCCTGCTCCCTGAGGAACTTATGAAGCTTCTCAAACTCTGCCGTTATCTGCTCTTCTGTTTGCTGGGCCTGAACCTGAGAAAGGATTCATTTAAAAGTAGCAGGATATTTGAGCAAATGTATCTGTATATCTAATAATTTGAAAGTTACTCTCAAACAAACCTTAATATGTGCAGCCATCTTTTCACCTGTGTTTTTTACTTTACTGTAAACCTCCAGTTTTGACTGCAAGCTTGACACATGTGTCTTTACTGTTTCCTTTAAAAACAGGACAAATAGAAAACGGGGGGAAAGCCATTAAAAGTTTGGGCAACAAGAGGATATTTGAATACTGCATTATTTTGTATAATTTCTTTGGATGTTTATGCAGTGCATGACATTAAATCAATGGATGTTTAACATGTAGGATATCGGTCATTAAATAGCATCTGTTATATTTATTTTTCCAATGTTGGAAACAGCTCAGTAACTCTGCATTTAAACTGTGTAAATCCTTAAATCATCTACTACAAAGCACAGTGCAGAAAATAAGTAATTTGTCAGTGTTGAATTTAATCCGGTTCAATCATGCTAGCTTAGACACACATTTTTCTCCTACCTTGTGTGTAGCAGCAGCTTTACTGATGGAGCAGAAGCTGTGGTTTTGATGGTTTTGAGACACACACTCTATACACACCAGCTTCTTGTCATCCACACAGAATAAATTAAGTTTCTCAGAGTGTGCAGAACATAATACATGCTGTGGTGTTGAATCTCTCTCTATTTTCTTCTGCATGTAGGATTCACATGCGTTCTTTAAAGTTAGATCAGTAAGAGGAAGCTCTCTAGAGGAGCGACGTTTGCATAGAGGACATTCTCTTCCCTCCTTACTAGCCCAAAACTTTTCCAGACAAACTTTACAGAAACTGTGAGAGCAGGACAGAATCACTGGATCCGAAAAGATCTCAAAACACACAGGACAGGAGAGATGCTGTTCAAGCACGGAGAGAGACGACGCCATCGCAGAAAACGCAGTCCCTGAAGTGAAGCAAAAGAAACAGTATGGCAACCGGTCAGAAGAAAGTTCATGGAGGTATTACAGAGAAGAAGTGTGAGGACCTTAAGTTAAGTCACATACAAACTTAGTAACAGGAAACTTACCGTACGTCACCTTGGTAAATAACTTTCACTTTACATTTCTGCAGAACGACCTTTTCAAAATAAGAGCCATGTAAATAACCCAAACCAAAACGCTTCACTGTTTTCTTATAACAATGTGTGGGGGAAAAAAATCAAGCCTTATGAAAATAAACAGAAGGAAGAGGACCAAAAACTAAAAAGAAAAACTCTTCTTTTAATGAAAAACGAAATCAAACAACGAGTGACTACATAACTGAACCCATGATAACCGTGTGTGGGCTGAACTAAACGGAAGAAACCACACAGAAAACAGGTGAAAGTAACAATACGAACAGAATGGGGAGAGACAAGTGTCGTGGAGAAATCTCTAACACCCGATAGAGCAAAAACGAAGACAAACGTACAACAGAAAATGATACAGGTGGTTTTCTTTATTTGCCAAGCAAGCAGCAAACCAGCAACCGACACCCAACCAGTCCGCGGAATCCTCCACCCGTTTTTATACATCTTTTTCCCGTTTGGATTACACACACTTTTTCTTTTGTCACTCCCCTTGTCTTTCGCCACCATTATTTCCAATGGATGGTTTCACACCTTCATTTGCATATCAGACTCCACCAATATTTCTTTAACCAATTAGAAAAATAAAAATAAAAATATGATCTTTACTTGTATTTGACGAATAAGGTTACAGAGTTTACAGACAGTTCATATGTCGGACGACCATAAAATATTATTCCTGTCAGACACTCAAGGGCACAAACCAGTCTACACCATTACCCTTAGGTTTGTTGGGTTCATTCACCACCTTGTATGGAAACCTTCTGCTAGCACACACACTTTCTATGACAGTGATTAGCAACAGATGCATTTGGTGTAAGTTTAGGACAAAAGGCTAATATATTGGTAAGATATGTAGAATAACACTGAAATGAAGTAAAAATATAAGGAGCATAATATGACAGGATAATATAATGAAAGAAAATAGCAAGATAATGTTATACGCTCATGAATATGCTAAATAGTAAAAATAGGATCACTGTCCTTAGTTTCTTAGTTTAGTAATAAGCTCGAGTTTACGGGACATATTTTACTTAGCCACATGATTTTTTTAAATAAAATCAAAATTATGTGTTTTGTTTCAAAGTAAATAGAATTGTAGCAGAAAAAAGAAAGTTTAATTCAATTGAAAATTGTTCAACAATTGAAAATAATCTACAGTGTGAAAGATAATATGAAGAAAGCTTACCATCTAAATATGAAAAATAGATTCTTAGGCTTTATTGTAATTGACAAACATATTTTGAGTGGATACTTTTTAACTGACTGTAAATAAAATATATTTATATTAACACAATCCAAATGCATTTATGAAACAAAGGACAAATTACATGATATATTTATTTAAAAACATTTGTGAAATACTTTGAGAATACATTATTGTCCCAAATTTGAAGAACCCCACACCTGACATCAAACAGAATTAAAGAAACAGCATAACAAGACGACCAAGAAAACTGATTATCACTTTTAAAGACAAACGTTCTACCTGCTCATTTAAATAAAACCTGCATTTACTGTCTTTGGCTTAACTAATTTGCTTGATTTTAGGAAATGTCCTTTAAGTAAAACATTCAATTTGAACACCTGCTGCAATTGAATTCAGAGGTATGTAAAAGTTACATTTCTGCATTTTTGCATACGCATATCCACACATAAACAAAGTATAGAAGGATTTAATGATGCAACTCAGTAATAAAATTGGATCAATAATATACACAGATTATATGTGGGCAGGTAGAATCTTAAGTGCGGTTTTGCTGTTACTGCGGAACACTGGAAACATTCTCTCAGAAAGTTTATGTTTGAAAGTGTACAAGAGATCATCTGTGCATGAGTCAGTGAAAGTCACTGTGCCTTTCTTCCAATTAAGAGTGACAGAGATTTTTTTGATGGTTGTTTTTATCTTAAGATCAACAATATTTTTGGTATTTCCAGCTATAAATCTACCATCTGACCTTGCTATGCAGATTCCAGGGACACCTTTTACATCGTTTTTGAGAGACATATCAACCACTGCTACAGTCCAACTTTCATTTTCCCCAACATCCACCTCCCAGCTGTGAGTATCTGAGGACAAAGCTTCAGAACCCAGGACGCCAGAAAACTCTGCCATTCTCTCTGGATTTTCTGGGAGTTCAGACTTAACATCAGAGCAAAACATGCTGCTCAGATCCTCAGATATGACGAGGGAAGAGTCTGCAGTGTTTGGGTTCATAACCACAGGAACTGCAGAGAAAATGTTTGGAATGTCTTGAAAATAAAAATTATGTCTGCTATTGCCTTCATGAAGGTCATATTAATTATTTTGAAAGTTATACAGTACTGTGCAAAAGTTTTAGGCGGTTGTGAAAAAATGCTGTAAACAAAGAATGCTTTCAAAAATGGAAGTGTTAATCATTTATTTTCATCAATCAACAAAATGCAGTGAATGAACAAAAGAGAAATTTAAATCAAATCAATATTTGGTGTGACCACCCTTTGCCTTCAAAACAGCATCAATTCTTCTAGGTACACTTGCACACAGTTTTTGAAGTAACTCGGCTGGTAGGTTGTTCCAAACATCTTGGAGAACTAACCACAGATCTATAATCCTATAATCCTACAAAATAATATAATGACTATAATCCTACAAAATCCCTGACTTTGTGCAAGTGTACCTAGAAGAATTGATGCTGGTTTGAAGGCAAAAGGTAGTAACACCAAATATTGATTAGATTTAAATTTTTCTTTTGTTCGCTCACTTTGCATTTTGTAAATTTATAAAAATAAACAATCATTATTTATATTTCTGAAAGCATTCTTTGTTTAAAGCATTTTTTCACACCTGCCTAAAACTTTTGCACACTACTGTATATTCTTCCATAACAAAGCCAGTACTAAAATATCAAGCTACGTTATTGATCTATATGTGTTGCCAACAAACTCAGAACATTAATTTTATCCATTATCTTGAATAACTTTTAAATAGTAAAAATCTTTATTTAATGTCACTTATCTATGGTTTAAATGCCTGATAAGTATTTAATATAATCCGTATAATATGTAATCAGTGACTCACAGTAAGGGCAGATGTTCTTCATCTTCTCCCAAACTCTGTATCTCAGGTTCCCCACATGTTGAGCCACATTAATCAGAGCTTCACACGGCAGCTTGGGATCTGGAACTGTGTACTGAGCTCTAATAAGTACACACATTAACAGTTACTATTTGATACAGCAAATAAATATGGTTTTCTAATTGATTGATGGTTACCTTCTGATTGTTTCTTTGAGGTCCTGTAAGTAAAGTAATATTTATTCCTCATTATGTAGTTATCATATTGCACTTTTTTGATATCTATAAGTGTTGTACCTGAAGAAGCAGCACATCACTCTTTAGTTTATCCTCCACTTCTTGAATTCTGCTCTTTATGTCCTTTATCTGTTTATTCAGCTCTTCATTCTGTTTTTTCATCTTCTGGCTCTTCTTCTGGTCCTCCCTCCTCAATGCAGCTAACCTGCTCTCCTCTTGCTCCCTGAGGAACTTATGGAGCTTCTCAAACTCTGTCTTTATCTGCTCTTCTGTTTGCTGGGCCTGAACCTGAGAAAAGAGTAATTTAAAGGTAGAAGAGAATCTGCGAAAATTTGATTATATTTCTAATATCTTGGAAGTTATGTACAGCCATACAAACCTTAATGTGTGCAGCCATCTTATCACTGGTGCTTGTTACTTTACTGAAAGCCACCAGTTTTGACTGCAAGCTCAACAGATGTGTCCTTAGATTTTCCTTTAAAACATAAAAAGTAAACATAAAAACATAAAAGTAAATGAGTTTTAAAAAATGGTTCAAAAAGGCACTATATACACATGACATTATATCATTTTTAGGTACACACTTTTCATCCTACCTTGTGTGGAGCAGCAGCTTTACTGATGGAGCAGAAACTGTGGTTTTGATGATTTTGAGACACACACTCTGAACACACCAGCGTCTTATCATCCACACAGAACAAATTAAGCTTGTTAGAATGTGTAGAGCACAGTGTATGTTGCGGTGTGCATTCTTTCTCCATCTGCCTCTGTACGTAGGCCTTACAAGCATTCTTTAAAGCATGATCATGAACAGGATTGTGGGAGGAATTCTGTCTACATATAGGACATTTACCTCTCTCACCAGTCCAACTGCTCTGCAGACAATCGTTACAGAAACTGTGAGAGCAGGACAGAAGCACTGGATCCTTATAGATCTCAAAACACACAGGACAAGAGAGATCCGGTTCAAGCATGGAGAGAGACGACGCCATCACATTAACACGTAACTATTTCTGAAGTGAAACAAAGACATAGAATGTCAACACTCTTAAATTTAAAGTTGATATTCTTTGGTTAAATAAGTGTGGGACATACAAAGCTTCAATAAGACAATTTAAGTCTTATACAGAAAATGATAAATAATACAAGGTATACACAGTAAGACATTTAGTCACCTGTCCGTAAGGCTCTTGAAGTCTCGATGTTGTAACTGAAAGTAGAAACAGGGTTAGGAAGGTATCGTTAAAAATATGTAGTTCAGCAAGTATAATGGTATGAGGACCTTATGTTGCATGCAAACACAAAACTGAAACTAACTGAGAAAGAAGAAAAACTGTGCTCAAGGTCTTTTTAATTCTGAAAGATGCCTGACACCTTTTAAGTTTTAGAGACTAACTGTTAAGGAAAGGAAAAACTGTACTAAAGAAAATGCCACTGATCGCAGATAGTGTTGCAGGACAGAAGGGTGGGCCCCCATTTACACTGGAGACAGAGGAGTTGCGGGGACGTGTTGACTGGAATTATTGAAAGCCAGCACCCTAAGGAAGGCATTCCAGATGACTACTTGGACAGTTCAGGCGAGAGAACATTTTAAGACTCATTTGACAGGAATGCTATCTAACTATTTGTTAATATTTATTTTATTTTTTTTTAACTATTCTTAATATTTTATTTCTCTATACATAACAACTGCTATCTAGTGAGACAGAAAATTACAGCAAACGTTTGATGGAACTTCATCATGACCAACACTTGCACGACCTCACGACCACGACAAGATCTCAGCCCAGACCAAGGGAGGACTCCACCTCATCGGAAAGGCCATCTGATCAGGACTCCAGTTCCAGACCTTCACATTTACCCCAGATTACCAGATCAGCGTCACCAGAATTTTAACCAATCACATCCACATCACCTCTATTTAAGGACTGTCATTTACAACCCTTCCGCGCGAAGTATTGTTATGCCTAGTGCGACATACCAAGCATTCTTTGTTCTTGCCTGTCTCGATTTTGACCCCTGCTATCTGTTTTTGGATTACCCCTCTGCTTCTGGCGATTTGGATTTGTTTGCTCCGTGGACTGTGTCTTTTGGTTCTGACCTCTGCCTGAATAAACTCCTTGCTTTTTGTCAATTTACCCCTGTGTCTGTGAACTGGTTCTGTCGACTCTGCGTTTGGGTTCACCCGCCGGTTGTTACGGACTTACTATATAATAAACTGAGTAAGTGTAGCATTTCATGCACAGCAGTATTCAATAAAAAAACATGACATTGATTATTTTTGATTATTATTAACATGACAAGTTATTATTTTTCACAATTTAAATACATTTTCATTAGCTTTATTAGCATTGTTAAAATTGATCCCACATTAGTCTACGAATTTTGGGAAAAATGTATGTACAGTACATTTCTCTCAGTTTATTTTTGTGTAGGTCAGTTTCAGTTTTGTGTTTACATTTTACATAAGATCCTTTTCCTTATGATGCCTCCCTAAACCAGTTTCTCTTGTTTGTTCTAACACAGAGAATCGCTAACTACCTTTCTACTTTAAACAGTTGGAACAATGCAGTTGCGATGTAGTTGTTTCCCAAACATAAAATTCAAAGTTTGAGGGTAGCTACATTGGTAATGTAAACAGTCTGACACATTATTCAACGACACTTGTGAAAGTTCGCAAACTCTGTCATTAATTATTGTGGTGCAGTTCTCCAACATGGTTGAAACTACTGTGTTACGTACAGGATACAAACTGTATGGTTTTGTCACTTCACATTTACTTTCATTTGCTGCATTTGTGGAAAATACGTAACTATCCTTAAACACTTGTTTATTACAAGCTATCACAGACTAATTAAATTAAAATTTAACTACAAAACAAATCCAAAATCAATACGAAAAGAGATGCCAACCCTCTGAAAAGAAATAACACCAACAATGCAACTATCAATGTAATATCACATGCTCAATATCTAACTGTTTTTAAAGGCAAAATTAAAGACAGACCTCACAGCCTTGCAGGAGAAACTGGACACCTTCAACAAAGTGAAACACATCAGTAATAAGATAGCTACACATATTAAGGTTTGTTACAAACATGATGACACATCTTCAGCAGTAAACCACCATACACATTAATATAAGCATATTTACACTGTGTAAAATACTAAAGTTTATTCACCTCCTGCAGTTGCAGTCTGAGCAGACAGAGAAGCAGATAAGAGCAGAGTTTGAGAAGTTTCATCAGTTCCTTAAAGAACAACAGAAGTTCAGAATAACTGAACTGAGGTGGGAGGAGGAGAAGAGGAGCTGGAAGATGAAGAGGAAGATTGATGAGCTGGATAAACATATAGAGAACATCAGGGGTAGAATTGAGGAACTAAAGGATAAACTAAAGGATGATACCTTGCTTCTTCAGGTAAGACATTTTGGGGGGAAAATCAGCATCATGTAATTTAAGAACCAATAAGTAAAACTTTTATCTTATTCACAGGATTTAAAGGGAGCAATTGAAAGGTAACTAGTCACCTATTTAACCCGCATGTATCTACACATATTTGGAAAAAGGTTAAGCGTTTGTGTGTGTGTGTGTGTGTGCGTGTGCATGTGCATGTGTGTGTGTGTGTGCATGTGTAAGGGCCCAGTACTCAGTCCCTGATCCCGAGCTGGATGATGGAGCTCTGATTAAAGTGACTAAACATGTAGGGAATCTGATGTACAGATTGTTGGAAAAGATGACAGACCTCAGCCATTATTGTGAGTAATTTTATCTGCCTGGTTGAGTTAAGTAATAATGAACTAATTTATAATGAAATTAATTAACTTTTATGGTAAAATACATTTGTTGTTTGTTATGATTTTAAGATTTTAAAGAAAGTTTTTGTTCCCTAAAAGATAGAAAGATTTGTCTGATTTTTGTGGCCTTTTTGTAAGAGTGGGTTCCCATGATGGAATACTTTATTAGTGATGAGTTGATGAAGCTTCATGAACCAATTGCTGTAAGTTGTGGCACGACTAGATGGCATGCTTGACTTGTGTGGAATTGTGACAAAACGAGTAAAGAGTGCCATTGATTGTGCTTACATTTATTGTCTTGAAGAATATACAATTATTTTTATACGTGACTGGACAAAACAGCAGATTCTGAGTGTTCTCAGAGATTAGGACCTCACTGAATATGTGTGTTAGATTGCAGAAGTTGTTAAGACATTGAACATACGCTTTCTGTTTCTTGGCAGTTCCAGTCATTTTAGACCCCAACACTGCAAACCCTTCCCTCTCTCTGTCTGAGGAGCTTAGCAGCTTCTCATGTTCTGGTAAAAAGACAGAACTTCCAGATAATCCAGAGAGGATGAGTGGGTATCACGGGGTTCTGGGTTCTGAAGGATTCACCTCAGGAACACACAGCTGGGACGTAGATGTAGGAGAAAGTGAGAGGTGGATTATTGGAGTTGCTGAAGAGTCTGTCAACAGAAAACCTGGTGTTGTAGCTGTTCCACAGAATGGTTTCTGCTGCATATGGAAGCACAAGAGTGAAATATATGCTGCACTTTCTGAAATTTCTTTGAAACAAATCATGGTAGAACCAAGGAGAATCCGTGTGATTCTTAAATATGAGAATGGTCAGGTGTCTTTTTCAGATTTGGATAACAACAAATTGCTACACACCTTTGTATCCAAATTCACAAAGAAAATGTTTCCATACTTCTATAATAAAAGTAAAAAGCCAATATCCATTATGGCTGAACGAGTTTCAGTTGATCACACATAATGGGTAATACAGTTATTCAATTCTTGTCTTAACAATGTTACTCCACGGATTATGGTCAGAAATCTTGTATCTGAAATGAATGATTGTATTACTGTATATTCAATGTAATAATTAACTGATTAAACTAATAAATGTTGATAGCTGAAACTTGGTAAACCTTGCTAGTATTGTTGGAAAAGAAGACGTATTGTAATGTAATTTAGGACTGGTCCCAAGCATGGATTAGGCCTAGTATTCATATTTAAACATGAAGTTTAGACTTAATAACGATCTCAAAATGCTGTGTAATGCAATAAAGTATGATTTTTGCAGGGGCTTTTTATATACCATGTTATTTTTAATGTTCTGGGATTGGTTTCTTGCTTTTAATATGTGTATGAATACAAAGTGAATTTGCCTCTTCTGGGGTCTTACTAATTCTTCCACCAATTTAGTCCACAAAACAGCTATAATTGATGTTGAAAGTCTTGACAATCAGACAGTAATGTCATTTAAAATACATGCAATTATGTTATTTGCATAATAATGGAAACAACTTGGATAAGAAACTTGACATTTGCAAGTTCAAAGTAAAGGACACACAACAACTCCAGGCACATGAAATTACTTTTCAGTTATTATCTTCTAGATTAATGTGTTTAAGAGAGCGAAAAGTGAAAGAAAGCTGCAATTTTAGCTATCGAGACAAACTCTGCAACAACAACTAAAATTCAGTGAAAACTTAATAACATTAACATAAACGTACTGTTCATTATAGAGATGTCACTGACAATTCCACTCGATTTAAACTTTTAAACGTATAAACATTTTTCCAAATTGTAATAGCTTTGCAGAGTCAAATAATTCCTGATTGTCCTACATTGACAAGTTTTCTGGATGTTTCAAAAAACATTCTAGACTTTTCCCTTCTTAACTCAGGCCACTTAATATAAATAAAGGGGTTTATGTTCAGCTGTTCTCTTTCAGTTTCAGTTTTGTGTTTGCATGCCACTGAGGTACTGATGAGCAAGGTACCGTCCTCAAGCACTGCAGCGTTTCATTTATAAAGACAGAGAGATGAATATCTTGCGTGAACAGCAGGTTGGTGTAGAGAGAGAGGTCAGGTATGGTCAGAATGTGGTTTAACCAGCTCTTGTGTGTGTGCATGTGTGTGTG